>QANU01007364.1:0-12485 GCA_003254905.1 Nissolia schottii
CATAAAGTACACATAACATGCATGGTCAATACCATTTCATGACATACAGCATACACGTGCATCTAATTCAACTATCAATCATTATTACAGTATCAGTACCATACTATGAGCCTCAAGAGGGTGCCATCAGCTTTCCTTAGTCTCAAGCCGCTCAGCGAAAACTGAGGTTCGCTCAGCGGTTTGAACCTTAGCTCTTGGCGATAAAGGTTGTATCGCTCAGCGGTACTGACCTTATCGCCCAGTGGCTGAAACTTTCCCGAATTTTCTTCCACCGCCTTACTTTAAAAATATCTTTTTCACTTTCCACGTAAGTCTTGTCTCACTCAGTTGCGCCTGAGACCTCGCTCAGCGGCCCCTGTTCGAGACATGAAAACTGAATTGCTCATCTCTTCCATTTTATCCCCTTTGCTTCCATGGAACCCTACATGAGTCTCACACATAATTCAAGCACAATAACCACATCTAATCCAGGTCACAAGACCCTTCAGAATTGTCTCCCTAAGTCCTAACCTCATTTCTATCATTCATGTCCATAACTCAAAATTCACATACAATTGCATACAAGCATACAACACTTAGCCACCATCAAAGAGGTGAGGAACTAGGGTTACCCACTTCCTCAAGGACTTGTTGATGCTTGAAGGAAGAGGAATTCAAGCCTTGCTTGCTTGTTTGAACCTTCTTGACCTAAAATGACATCTTAACATAATTAGGGTAAATATGGATTATGGAAACTTGGCTTGTCACCAAGAGATGAGAACTCACCAACTGTCCTTGCTTGTCCTCCTTAGATGCTTAGAAGTGAGTTTGAATGATGGAAAAATGAACTTGAAGCTTCCTTGAGTTCCTTTGTCAAGAAAGAATAAAACCTAGGTTATGGAGTTCTTAGGGTTTTGGAACTTGATCTCTTGGATTCTCCTTGAAGAGAAACTCTAATTCTTGATGTTAGCTTGCCTTCCTTGCTTGATTTGAGAGTGAATTAGAGTGATGAAAGTAAAGGATGATGATTGAATCTTGGTGGATTTAGAAGCATAAGTCTTGGAACTTAGGAAGAAGAAATAAATTAGCTTTGGTCTGTTTTGTGGATGTGTGTTTCGGTTTTGGCATGGGGGAGGGCAGCCGTGGCTTTTTCTTAGCCCATTGGCCATGCATATTTCTAATTTTGCCCTTAGTGAGGTTTAGGTCATGTTTGTTCATTAATTGTTTATGTCCGGACGTCCTAAAAATATTCTGGGCATACCGTTGTGACCTATTAATTATCCTTGTTAATATTTAAATCTTAAATGACATATTCTTACATTTAATTTCATATTCATCTATTTTACAGACTCCTGTGAGTCATAAGGAAATTACAATAGAACCCTAATTTCGATCCAAACGTCACCAGACGTCACGAGATTGTCAAAGGATTATTTTTAACCAATATTACAGAAATAAAATTAATATTTGAATTTTATTTTATTTTTTATCTCACCTTTTCCTTATTATTATATTTCTAATTCTTCCTTAAATAGCATTTTAATTGAAGGAAAAAGTCGGGTTGTTACACAAAGTCGACAGAAAAGCTATGTTGACAACCGGAGGAGGCCACTTGAGTTCCAAGAGGGGGATCATGTCTTCCTAAAGGTTACGCCGGCAACAGGTATTGGAAGGTCTTTGAAGATCAGGAAGCTGAACCCCCGATTCATTGGACCTTTCCAGATCTTGGAACATATTGAACCTGTAGCGTACCGGATAGCTCTTCCACCGACCCTAGCCAACATCCACAATGTCTTTCATGTCTCCCAACTACACAAGTACTATGCGTCCCCCGACCATGTGTTATAGCCAGAACAGATACAACTGAGAGAAGATTTAGCTCTACCGTTCGCACCTCAGCGAATCATTGATCACAAGACTCGCTAGACGCGAAACAAGGAGGTTCCTATGGTACGAGTAGTATGGGCAAACGGGAAATTAAAGGAGCAGACATGGGAGCTAGAAGCTGACATGAAGAGAGCCTATCCAGAATTGTTTGAAAGGTATGAGCTATCCTTGCCCTTAAATTTCGAGGACGAAATTTTTCTAAGGGGGTGGAATGTAACATCCCGCTCTTTTCTTAGTAAGAATTTCGCCGAATAACTGCTCATAGAACCTTGGGTAAGAGTAAATGTGTGGAAGTCTGTAGGGATTATTCTGTTTGGTTTTGGCCAAGTTGGATGACACTCAAATGATTCCTACTGACCCTTAGAATCGGATGATAAGATTGAACTGACCGTTACACGGAGTTCTGCGGAGTTTCGGACGATTCCGCAGACACTAAAACGGCTCCGTTTATCCAGTAGAACTGAGCAGAGAGCCCTGAGTCTCTGGAAACCCAACCGGTACCAGGGAAAGGTTTTAAACACCTTAGGATAATCCCACGATCCCATTGGGATGGTCGGGAAGTAACGANATCGCGACGGTATAAGCGGAATATTTTTCGGACGACCGTGCGCGACGCACCGACACTGCGAAAGATAACACACGAGCGAAACAGAACCGGGAAAATCAAATTTCCCAAATCCCACGTGCATGAATCAGATTGCCAAGGAAAATAATTTAAAATTTCATTTACTATTCATGATGTGATATTTCTATTATCTTCCAAATTAATTAACTTTTGAAGAAAACGAAAAAGGGCAAAATGGTAATTATTCTAAGGGGCAAAATGGTAATTTTTGGGACCAGAATTTTGGGTATAAATAGCCAGCCCCTATGCAGAAAAAAATGAGGAAAATTCCTATCCTAGGGGAAACTCAGTCCGTGCGCTCCGTGATTTCGTCGAAGAAACTCCGTCAGGAAGCTTGGATCGCGCCCAAAGCTCGGAGGACGACTTCCCCCACACTTCTTCCACCACCGAACAGCCCCCAAGAAGTGGGTAACTCTAGTTTACTCACCTCTTTGGTGGATTTATGTGTTTATGTGTGTGTATGCCTTGATGTTTGTATGCATGCTTAGGTAGCTTAGAACCTTGGCTATGATGTTTGGATGATTCTGAAGGGTCTTATGACCTGGACTAGATAGGATTTTGATGACTGGTATATGTGTAGAAACCTCAAGGAGTACCCATGAGCAAAGGGGAAGAGAAAGGAAAGAAAACAAAGAAAACTGTTTCAGATTCGCTAGTGACCGCTGAGCGGCCCTTGGTACCTCTAAGCGGTCCCAATGCACCGCTAAGCGAGCGGTGGCAGAACTTGACGTCTTGGATGGAAAATATATTTTTACGAAACCCCAGACCGTTGAGCGAACCTAGGGAACTGCTGAGCGGCCTGAGACTTGAAAGCCCTATGGAAGCTATCTTGAGGCACATAGTCCAATGAACAATGATGTAACTGAGATATATAACTGTTGTATGTGACATATGTGATGTAATGTGTTAGGAGTTCATGCATCATAATTATTTAATGTAATATGTTAGCATTCCATTCATCATGATAAGACAATTTTAGAGGATGAGAAGTAATTCTGTAATAAGTAAAGATTATAAATTGAACCACAGGGAACAAGTCATGTCATGCTGCAAGTACTGAAAGGAAAAACATGCTGAAATGCTGTATGAAAAGAAATGCTGAAAAGTTATGAGAAACATGTACATGCAGTGATCACAGGTCCAAACGATCCCACTTCAGTAGGTCAGAGGGGCATACTGAAGGTGGAAGCCCGCCACAGGTGGTGTCGATATGGCATACTTGGAGGTGTGCGGTTATCATGCCTAGCACTGTCGAAAGAGGGCATGCTAGGTGGGGGTACAACATGCGCCCACTTCTGAGGTGTCGAAAGAGGGAACGCAGAAGGTGGAAGCCCACCGCAGGAAGGTTGGAAGAGGGCCTACCTGGGGGTGCGAGGTTATTCCGTAATAGTACTGTCGAAAGAGGGCAATACTATGGTGGGGATAACATATATTCCAAAAACCATGTTCAATCTGATATGCATGAATGTATGAAATGTATGTATCTGATATTCTGTAATTACCGTCAGGAGGACGCTCGAGACTGCTATTTATTTATACGTAATGTTAATAAGCATGAGAACTTAGTAACGAAGATTAGATCCCCTATCACTCAGTAACATAGATAAAGTCGTTCAGAACTTTAGGCCAGATAATAATCAGTAGGATGTTTAGTATGTATGCACACTTAGAAATCTTTGTCGGCCTGAAGTCCGACCTAATATGACACGAGATCTAAGGGCTAAAGTTAATTCATCTGAGAACCTACCATTCTCACTCCCACTGCCTTATGACTTCAGGGACCTATGACGACTCGTATTTCGAGGATGCCGACGAACCGCCCGAGGAGCCATGAGCGGTCGTGACGGGATATGGACCCAGAGATAGCTGGACGCCAGGATTTTTTTGTCAAGGGCATGCTGAGTAGTATTCCAATAGCCCTTGCATTTTGATACTATGTATTTGGATTATGTATATGGCACTTTTGGATTATGTATATGGTACTTGTACATTATTTATTGTACTAATTACATGACTGTTATGATGGACCATCTGAATGTATACCGCATGCGTTATTATCATTAGACTACTATCCGCTAAGCCCAAAGGCTTTATCACTTGTTATACTTTTTCTTTCCGACGCATGGCTCTATTTTAGTAATTAATCGATGCAAATGAAAAGTTTAAAAAATGGTCCCTATTTTCGTAAGCAACTACTCTCGAAAGATAACGATGGACTAAGGTATTCCCACCAGGTAGTAAACAACCTAGTGAGCTTGCGTACAACTTAAGCGTATGCAGTTAGCTAGGGTGTTTCAATTACCAACTCGAGAAATTTGAAAATAAGTCATTTTCCATGTGAGTAATCGATTACCAACTCGAGTTAATCGATTACCACCTTATAAATTTTCAAAATTAGCATTTGTTGTATGTGTAATCGATTACACACACTTGGTTAATCGATTACATGCACGAACTGGTGTGTTTTTTCATGAAACAGTGTGTTGTTTGGCATCTGTAAGCCATGAAATGGTTCATGAACAGGAACCTATGCCTATATAAGGATGAAACTCGTGCAAATCATTACACAACTCCAGAACTCCAAATTGTCATCATCATTTACAAGTTCTGATCAATTTTCAAGTTTATTTTTAATCCAAAAACTCATAAAGCCTTGAGCCATAATTGTTATATCTGAAGTGCTCTCTATTCAGGATTATCCAACCCTGAGTTTAAGGATTAAGTAAAAACCATTGTACAAATCTTCTTCAATCTTTCAATTGTTGTAAACACCATAGAGTTCGGTATATTTTCTGATTATCACTGCAGTGATCGGTGAGAGCATTGTGTAACCAGGGGAACGGGTTTGTTCTCTTGAATTTGTCTGTGTAAGTGCCTCGGTTGTGAGGTTGTACACAACACAGTTTACATTTAACAATTTATATTTCTGCTGCATTATCAATTCCAAGTGTTTTGATTATTGCTGATCATTGGTCATAATCTAATCATTAGGGTTCATAATCATTATCTTTCACAAAGAACCAAAATCGCGAAAAATCGAGTGAAACCTAATTCACCCCCCTCTTAGGTTGCTATTTGTAGTTACACATTTATCCAGTTAACAGTTCATATATCCAGTCAACAATTCATATCCCTTGAATATGTATCACCCGTTCATAAATCCATACTTTCCTAAAATCTATTCATGAAGCACATAGCACATCTGGCATGTAGGACACATATTCACCTAGAACATGCATAGCTCAACATCTCATGTTCAAACATATTCTAAAGATAAACAAACATATTCAGCAGTTATTCTCAAAATCACGAAGCATGCGTCCGTTTCCTGTCAGAAACTAGTAATCAGAAACCGGAAAGGTCCAAGACCTTACCCCAAGGTTTTGATGGTCCTAAGATCATTTTTCATGCTTAAAAATTTAGATTTTGAACCCCAAATCACGAAATCCCTGTTTCACCTTTTTCCCAAAATTACCAATTCGCCCCCGTAAACGTCCTGTTTTCTTCAGAAATTTTGTTATCAAAAACCCGATGGACTCAAGACTTGCCATTAAGGTGTTTGATAGTGAAATTCCCGTTTTGCCCTTTTTCATAAAAATCCCGTTTTCTGCCTGTTTGCTGAGAAATTCATCGGGGACTCCAAAAATCATAAAAATTGACATCCCTACTCAATTTTTCGTGTAGAATCCAAAAGTAACATTAGTTTTTCATGATAAAAATATCAGCATACAGTTCCCTTTAAAATCACGTCATATGCCTATTTCCGTCTTAGGCGACTAAATTCTGACAGAATCACAGACAACACCAACAGATCCAGACAATCAACTACAACATATATATACATCAAAGTCACATAAAAGGCATCCTAACCGCATATATATCGAGTCATGAAACCACATAGACAGTTGATAAGTAGGTTACCCACTTGGAGATTAAATCTGTCACAAGTCTGCAAAAACTCCGAGAGTCTGACAACTTGTGCTCTTTGCTACTGGAAGAATTCTTAGAGATTAAAGATGTAGATTTGCTAAAGGGAAGATTGTGGCCAAGTGGCTTCAAATACACAAGAGGGGGGTGAATTGGGTATGTAGGTTATTTTTAAATTCTTTGGTTTGATGCTAATAAATCACCAAGTATCAATGCAAATTATCAATGAATAAAGATAAAAGTAATCTTGAGCATAAACAAATTAAAGAGTTAAGGGATAGAGAAGATGCAAACTCAATTATCCTGGTTCAACCACCCATGTGATCTACCTCCAGTCCCCAAGCAATCCGCTCAAGATTTTTCCACTATTCCTCAAGCTTGAAACTTAGGTGCTTGATGACCTTTACAAGATGAGCACTCTACTTGAGCCTCAAAACAATTTCCCTTAGGGATACCACCCTAATCACTTGAGAGGGATACCTCACCCTCTTTACAAGAAAATGATTTGTGTTTGATTTGAAACTCTCTTGAAGAGTAGATAATACAATTTGAAGGCCTATAGATGTGTATGTATGAAACTCTCTCTTTTTCTCAAATAGATGGCTCAAAGAATTTAATTAATGAAGAAGAGAATGTTAGGTGTTATGGAATTAATGTTCAACCTCTTCTTGATGAGTTTGATGAGTATTTATTAAGCCCAAAGTGATCCTAGCCGTTGTGCATTTAATGCATCTGAAGTCAGCAACCAGAACTAGCCGTTTTTGAGCTCAGAGCTCGATCCATTCGAATGGCCCATTCGAATGTCTCACCTAATATAGCCGTTGAGCATTAAATGTGCCTGAGCCATTCGAATGGATCTGAGTCAGCCATTTGAATGTATTTTGCTGCACTGGGATCACCGAGGTATCAAACCCTAGACATTCGATTATGCCATTTGGATTACCTATGTTCTTGAGACATTCGAATGTCTTGTTCATCAGACATTCGAATGGATCTATACAATTCATTCAAATGTCTCTAGAGTTTTGTCCAAACTCATTCTTTTTCTTCTTTTGCTTGATTCTTTGATTTTGTTTGAAATAGTCTTTAAGGCATGAATCAAGATTCCTTTCTAAGAGCCATCTAAAAGAGCTTAAGGTGAGAGTTTAGATATACATCACCTTTAACACATTTCCTAGATCCTAACTAGATCTTTTTGAGCTTTCTTGGACCTTTGGAAACTTGCTTCATTTGTCTTCATCAAAACATCCTTCATGAGCATTCACAATTTCCCCCTTTTTGATGATGACAAACATTTTAAGGAAACAGAGAGATAAGTTAGTAGAGCATGCATTAATTTCAAGGAAATTTCATTTCAATCTTTCCGTTCATTTCTTTAGAGAACTGAAGATACAATTATGATTCCCCCTCAATTTATGCATTTATTCCCCTGAGTTTGAGCATTCTTTCAAAAAAATTTTTATGATTAAATTTCCTTTGTTACCTTTTAGTTTCAAGAAAGCTTGTTTCTTAAGTTTCAAAACAATATCCAATAACTTTTTATCTCTTAAGTTTCCTTTTTCTTTTCCCCCTTTTGGCATGATCAAAAAGATATAGTTTGTGGAAAGAAAAACAATCCATAGTGAGCAATGATAAACATAGAGAACTTGACAGAGAATATGAGAATAGTATTTTATATCAGTCGTCGCAAAAAGTATGTCAAAATGGATTAGTCAATAATCATAGGTTAAGCATAAGTAGGAAACCTAAAAAACATACAAAATATTAGACATAAGTAGCAGATGTGCATCAGGAGTTCATAGAAACATAAAAAGAAAACATTAGACATAATTAAGTAAATGTCAGCAAGGAATGACAATCACTCCAACTCCGGCTCGGTGCGCTCATCATCATCATCGTCATCACCAACATGAGCTACCTGATCAATGGCCATAAGAGAGGAAGGTGGGTCCTGAGATGGCATGGCTGAAAGTGGAGGGACAGGGTCGGCTGACTGATAGCGCGGGATGTGCAGATGATCACAAATGGCGCCGACGTCCATATCCAGGCGATGGAGAGTGGTCCGATAGTAAGCCGAGTCTTGAGCCATGGTGACAGAAATGGTGTCGAATAGCCTCATGATGAGCTCCATGTGGTGCTGAAATGGATCGGAAGATGGACCGACAGAAGAGGAAGGACCCGGAGTTGAGGCAGGAGGAACGGAGGAGGAGGCTGAGTGTCGGTGGGCTCGAAGGGTCTCAGGCACGTCATACTCAAATCAGTTGGTGGCTTCTTTGAGAAATATGTGCATGCGGGCAAGGCAACCAGAGTCTATCTTCCAGTTGGCTTTAGCCGGCCATTGAGTTTCATCAGCCAGAGGTACACCGAAGTGACGGAGAATGGCAGTGACATGCATAGCATAGGGCAAAGCACTGTCCTTTGCCCGTGCTTGATGAATGTGATGCATCACATAGAGGCTCCAATTGATCTCTTTACGCTCAGCTAGAGCCCACAAAGCCAAACCATCATCTCTTGACAGCACAGAATGATTCCCATGGCGAGGGACTATGGTGTGGGTGATAAGGTAATGGAGGATCCTCTGTTCAATGGGCAGCCCGCCAACCTGAGGACGATTCTTATGGTTTCTGACTCCGGAGTGACGAACTTTTCTTAGTGCCATCAGCTCACTGAACGGTTCACCTTCCGAATCGAGGGCCCAATTAGATATTCCGCCCAACAAACTATGACCTCCATGAGGTAACTTCAGAACAGACCCAACCAATTCAAGTGGCATCACTATACTAATCTTGTTCACTTCAGAGTATAAGACATTGTCAATCAACTTGAGGTTGGAGAAAAATACCCTAACCAGATGAGAATACACTACAGATTCAAGGCAGACAAATTCTAACAAACTAGCAGAGTCTAGAATAGTGGTAATATTGGAGGAGGTACCAGCAAACGTTGGAAGATCAAGATACTTGGGCTCCATGAGTTCGCGATCTTCGAAATTGCTCTGGTACAGGCGCCACTGTTCTTCAGTGGAGAACCAATGCGGCATGTCAGCCGGAGGAGAGACATGGGTATGTTTGAGGCGAGTGCGCCTGTGAGTGGAGGAGGAAGGAGGAGGAGCGGTTCTTCGGCTCATGGTAGGTGCAGGATGAGGACACAGAGAGAGTTAGGGTTGGGGTGGAGATGAGGGCTAGGGGAAAGGGAATGGGAGGAGGATTAGGGTTCAATTTTGGGAAGAGAAAGGTGGAGAGGGTTAGGGCGCGGGCTGAAGGAGAAGACAAGGAGAAAATGGAGAATGAGGGATAGGGAGATTGAGGGAGAGATGAATCTGTGGGAGGAGGGAGGAGACGAGGGAGGGGTGCAGGCCGAGGGGAGAGAAGAGAGAAGAGATGGTGATAAGGGAGAGAGGAGGAGAATGAAAATGAGTGAAGAAGGAAGAGGGGGAGAGGAGGAAGGTTCGAGGAGAGGGAAAGGTCTGCTACGGTTACAGGTGAAGAACAAGGGTGAGAATGAGAAGGAGGGAAGAGGAAAGGCTAAGTTTATTTAAAAAAAAATCTCAGGTCGCGATACATTCGAATGGATAGGGGTATTCCATTCGAATGGAAAGGGAGCAACAGGAGACCCGAGAGCTCAAATGAATGGCATTCGATTAAATGAGGGGTATTCAGTCGAATGACTATGTCGAGATAATTAGCCCGAGGTTTCAGAAGTTTGGCATTCGAGTGAATTAGGGCGATCCATTCGAATAGCTTAAGTAAGCTAGTAACCCGAGGCTTCAGTAAATTGACATTCGAGTGAAATGGGGTCATCCGTTCGAATGACAAAAGCTAGTTAGTAACCCGAGGCTTCAAGGATTCGACATTCGATTGAAATAGGGAAAAACATTCGAATACCTTTGGATGTTTAATGACCAGACTTTTAAAAATATGACATTCGAGTGAATGGGGGCAATTTATTCGAGTGACTCTGAATGTTTAAATGACTAGAGGATGGAAAATTGTGACATTCGAGTGAATTATGGCATTTCATTCGAATAACTCTGGAAGATTTAGGACCTGAAAATTAAAAACTTGAGAATTCGAATGAAATGGGCGTATTTACTCGACTGATTTGTACACAAATTAGAGCTGAGCCACAGGGCTCAGTCATTCGAATGAAAATGGATGATTTATTCGAATAACTTTTAGAGCTGAGAATGATTTTCTTTGTCTGTTATAGGAAGATCTTTGATCAAGTGGTCTTGATGATAAGATGAGATGGATGAGGAGATAAGAGGACCTGCAAAACAAATTGGGGGACTCTCCGACGCTCAAGTTAGTAAAGTAATCACAAGAAGATAACAAGAATTATAAAGTGTGTAAGATTTAAATATCACAGGCATCAATTATACCGAGTTCATTTCTAATGCGACAAAAATTTTCTTTAGGCAAAGGTTTGGTGAAGATATCAGCTAGTTGATTTGTTGTTTCAACAAATTCAAGTGAGACATCCCCTTTTTGAACATGATCTCGGATAAAGTGATGCCGTATTTCAATATGCTTAGTTCTTGAGTGCTGAATTGGATTCTTTGATAGGTTTATGGCACTAGTATTGTCACACCGAATAGGAATACGATCAAGTTCAAACCCATAGTCCATGAGTTGTTGTCTCATCCAAAGGATTTGAGCACAACAACTTCCGGCTGCTACATATTCCGCTTCGGCGGTGGACAAGGCCACACTTACTTGTTTCTTACTATGCCATGAGACTAGTGAGCATCTAAGTAAGTGGCACGTTCCACTTGTGCTTTTCCTATCAATTTTACATCCGGCAAAGTCCGAATCTGAATATCCCACTAAGTGGCATGTGGCACCTTTTGGGTACCATAAGCCAACATTAATAGTGCCTACTAGGCATTTCATTATTCTTTTTACAGCACTTAAGTGGGATTCCTTAGGACAAACTTGATATCTAGCACACATGCATACACTAAACATTATATCAGGTCTACTAGCGGTGAGATATAGTAGAGATCCAATCATACCTCTATATTTTGTGATCTCTACAGGTTTACCTTCTTCGTCCTTGTCAAGGGTGCATGAGGTACCCATGGGGGTTGCCATCTCCTTTGCTTTGTCCATTTCAAACTTCTTGAGCAATTCCTTGCAATACTTTGATTGACTTATGAAGGTTCCGTCCTTTAGTTGTTTGATTTGCAGCCCAAGGAAGAAATTGAACTCTCCCATCATAGACATCTCAAATTCATGTTGCATTAATTTGGAAAATTCCTTGCACAAACATTCATTAGTGGCGCCAAAAATAATGTCATCAACATAAATTTGTACCAACAGGATATCCTTTTTGTCATGTTTAATGAAAAGAGTTGTGTCCACTTTCCCCCTATTGAATCCCTTGTCTAAGAGAAATTTGCTCAACCTCTCATACCAAGCCCTAGGGGCTTGCTTAAGGCCATAAAGGGCCTTTTTCAATTTAAATACATGATTGGGAAACTCATGACTTTCAAATCCAGGTGGTTGATCAACATATACTTCCTCTTGAATATAGCCATTTAAAAATGCACTCTTAACATCCATTTGATACAATTTAAAGTCCATGATGCAAGAATAAGCAAGCAGCATCCTAATGGCTTCTAGCCTAGCAACGGGAGCATAAGTCTCTTCATAATCAATTCCCTCTTCTTGATTATATCCTTTTGCTACTAATCTAGCCTTGTTTCTAGTGAGTACTCCATTTTCATCAAGTTTATTTCTAAATACCCACTTAGTTCCTATAATTGAGTGATCTTGAGGCCTAGGAACTAATTCCCATACTTGATTTCTTTCAAATTGATTCAGTTCTTCTTGCATAGCTAAAATCCAATGTTCATCATTGAATGCATCTTGGTTGTTTTTGGGTTCAATTTGCGAAACAAAAGCCATATGATTACATGCATCTCTTAGAGAGTGTCTAGTTGTTACCCCTTTGGTGATATCACCTATGATGTCGTCGAGTGGATGATTCTTTAATGTTCTCTATTCCTTTGGTAAGCTCTCATCCCTTGATTCAATCATAGTTGGAAGCTCTTGTTCCTCTTCTC
>QANU01007377.1:0-11114 GCA_003254905.1 Nissolia schottii
TTACGTGTATATATATGTACGTATATTACAATATATAATATATAATATATGAAATATAATATAATATATATATATATATGTATGTATATATAATTTGTACATTCTCCCTGACGAAAAAGAAATGGAAACAGGTATACATATATGTATATGTATAGTATATAATGATAAGAATATAATAATAATAAAAATGATAACAATAACAACAATATGTACATATGGCACACCCTTCCCCTGACCCCGTGCATTTCCCCCCAGCAACGGAATATATATGGTATATATATATGTAATTAGTACTAATGATATAGTATATAATAATAAGAAGAAGAATTAAATATATAAATATATGTACAGGTACCAGGGGGACGTATATCCCCTGGCAAGAAAGAAACAAAGGGAACATATCAAATAAGATGTATTATATAATATAATATAATAATAGTAAAGCAAATAAATATCAAGCACAATACTTGACTTTTGACTTGCCTATAAAAGGCAAATCCTCTGAAGCTTTTGTGCTTCATTTTCCGCTTCTAAAGCAAGCTGCTTCATTAGCAGCTCTGTTTCTTTCTTTCATTTTGTTTAAATTTGTGCACATCGCGGAAGCGCTACCGGACTCCGGAAAAATAGGATGAATACGCCTACGCGAAGAGGATATTTTTCTCTTCATATCTACCGATTCAGAATTTTATTTCGAGGTGGGTAATTCTTAGCCCACTGTCTATGTGGTTTGTTTGATGATTAATTATATGCATTTAGGTGTATGTGAATGAAAAACTATTTTGTACAAATGATAGGAAATGAGTTAAGGATGTTAGATTTTGATGATTTTGATGTTTGGAAACCATAACTGTACTGAGTGGATCACTGTGGAGACGAAAATGTTACACGGAGTAAACCCCTGGAGAATTCACTCTCAGGGCGATTTTGTTACTGTGGGATTCGAATGAATTCCCAAGGGATTCGAATGAATTCCCAAGGGATTTCAGTCGAATGCATGAGCCTTCAATCGAATGAAAGCCGAAGCAGGATTTCAATCGATTGCATCCTCATGGGATTCGAATGAAAGAATCAATCGAATGCTAGAGCTCCAGTCATTCGAATGCCTACTGAGAACTTATGATTTTAAAAGTTCTAGGGGATCCAACATGCATAGTTATGTATACCTTTATGTGCTATAAGCATGCATCATGAGGAAAGGCCGTCGTAAGAGTTAGGACGACCTTAGATAATTAGAAGTTCACGTTAAAGTTTAACGAAGATCATAATTGAACCCTAGGGAATAAAGCAGAGCAGAGGCGACGGATCACTAAGGATTCGGACGGCCTTAGCCAAAGTCAGTAGTTATATGATTAGGAAACCCCTATTCTCTTGGCAATGTCTTATAGACACGCCCCTCGCCAATTTAGCAAGATGAATTGGTTACGAGCAACGCAGGTAGAGAGACCTGAATATGAAAGAAAGAGAACAGGCAAAGGCCTGAAAGAAAGAGAACAGGAACAGTCCTGTAATAAAGAAACGGGGGACCCCAAAGTAACGAACTAAGACTAAAGTAAAGAGAAACGAGTCCACGCCTGATCGCGCCAAAGGGCCGGTCCCTCGCCATCCCGATAAGGGGGGTGGTGTTACTTATCATGATGATGAATTACCTCCTATGAGCTTAACGTGGTTAGCTACCACTCCGGTTAGAGCGCTGCCGAGTCATCATGATAGGGAATAGAAGGAGGCTGTAACCGAAGGCCATGGTTACATGGGTGAAAGGACTAAGAAGAAGGACGCTAACCCGGGTAAGCCGGTATGCGTAAGAGATTCCCAGATTTCCCCCATGCACTATGTATTTACCAGTATGAGCAAGGCATGAATGTATGTATGTATGCAAGTATGTATGTATTTATATATGTTTATGCATTATGTATCGTCAAGGGAGCGTCCTAAGACGAATATTATGTCTTTAGCAGTAACGTAAAATTAATGAGCACGAGAACCTAGATAAGAAAGACTACATCCCCAGTCACCTAGTAAAGTAGATAAAGCCATTCAGGACCTAGACAAAGACAATAATCAGTAGGGGTATTAGTATGCATGATACTTAGAGGTATTCCTGGTGTCCTGGAAGATAATGGAGTAATGAACGATAGATACCGCGAGGAACTCCCACTGAGAACCTACTGTTCTCACCCCCACTCCTTATGGGTCCAGGTATGCAAAGCGAAGGGATCAAACGAGCAGCCGCAGCAGGACAGTTTACGGCCGGAGCCAAGTGAAGATATCGGCAATAGGTGGATAGATATTTTGTAATATGATGTATGACTCTTATTAATTGTTTGTGTAATTAATTATTAATAAGCAATGTGCAATTACATGTCAGACCTTGATTGTGTTTATATGTATATTTATACTCCTCCAGCTTATCACCATCTTAACTGCCAGACATGTTAACGTTTGTATATGTATGTTTCCTTGTTCACACACGGCTCCTAATTTGCAAACTGATACAGTAACAGAGCAATTTTCAAAATGGTCCATATGTTCAAGTAAGAAATATATTTTTCAACCTAAAAGTAGGGGCTAAAAGTAACCCAACCAAAGAAGAAAACAACCTAGTGAGCATTGTTTACTACATACGGGTAAACAGTTAGCTAGGGGTGTTTCAGTCCTCATCTTCGGGCAGTCTATAACATCTCGATTTTTTTTCCTTAGAAAAATAATCGTAAACATAAATATTTAACTAATTTTCTAATCGCAATTAGGGAATTAAAATAGGAAACTAATAGGTAAAATAATTTCCCGGAGAAGAATTCACAAAACACCTTTAAATATTAATACCCTTAGGTAGGGGGTAATTAGAGGGTCACGACGGTATAAACGGAATATTTTTCGGACGACCGTGCGCGACGCACCGACACTGCGAGCGATAAAACACGAGCGAACCGGGACCGGGAGAAAATGAAATTTCAGCAGCTGAGGGTCAGGGCTGCACGGCTAAGAGAGGAGACTTTTGTCCAAAAATAAGTCCCAAAAATCATGCTTCCAAACTTACATCACCTTACTTGTCTCACACATCAAAACCAAATCCCATCACTAGCCATACCTATGCCCATGCTTTCTACTATTCATCACCTTTTCTAAATCCTAAAATTCATCCAATTTCCCTCACCATTCAGCCACTCCAAACCGAGTCTCTCCCCCAAAACTCCAAGAGATATTTTCATCTTCCATATTCTCCAAGAACACACACCAAGCCAAGCTCCAAGAACATCCAACATCAAGCTTCAAGCCAAGCATTCTTGCCACCTTTTTCCACCTCCCAAGAACCGANCACAGCCCCTCAAGTCTCCTCATCTTTGTTCATTTCCTTCCTTCTAAAATCAAGAGAAACAACTTCTTTCCCCTCCACCTTACTCGAAGTGGTCCACCTTGGAGAAAGGAGGAGCTCAAGCCTTGGAAACAACAATGCTTGTGGGACTTCCATCCAAGTTTTCCTCACCACCACCAGGTTCTTTTACAAGTGGGTAAACTTTGTTTGCTCACCCCTTGGTGGCTTATGTTTGCTTGTATGTGTTTATGTGTTTGTATGCCTTATGTTAAATTATGCTAGAAATGCCATGTTAGGATGTAGGAGATGATTCTGAAGGGTCCTGTAACCTGGACTAGCTTAGTATATGAGGGTTGAAATAGGTTAAAAATCCAAGGAGCATCCATGAGCAAAGAGGAAAGAAAAGCAAGAAAAAAAATGAAGAAAAGAGAGTCTGGTTCGTCAGGTGTAGCTGGGTAGGTCCGCGGAAGATGAGTGAGAGGAGTATGGAGAGAATTGTCGAGCGGCGCCTGGACTGGGGCCGAGTGGGTTACGCGGAGGATCTTGGAAGAGTGAAAGGGAGAAAATGAGAGAAAATAAGTAATGAGATAAATGCTGAGTGTTCCGCGGAGGGAGACCGAGAGGAGACCAGAGAAGTTGATGAGTGGGCACCTGGGATGGTGTTGAGAGGTTCCGCGGAGAGCGACAGAGGAGTCCAGAGAGTTTATGAGCGGGTACTTGGGAAGGNGGTTCCGCGGAGAGTGACAGAGGAGTCCAGAGAGTTGATGAGCGGGGTACTTGGGAAGGTGCTGGTCTGGTTCCGCGGAGGAACCCTGGAGTGATGAGAGGGTTATGTGGAAGATGTCGAGTGGGCACCAGGAGTGGTGCTGAATGGGTTCTGCGGAGGACCCCAGGAGTGATGAGAGGGTTATGTGAAGGATGTCGAGTGGGCACCAGGAGTGGTGCTAAACGGGTTCCGCGGAGTAACCCTGGAGTGATGAGAGGGTTAAGTGAAGAGTGCTGAGTAGGCACCGGGAGTGGTCTGGAATGGGTTCCGCGGAGGATCCTTGGAATGCTGAGGAGGTTACGTGAAGAAGGCCGAGTGTGCACCAGTAGTGGTGTTGAGTAGGGTTCTGCGGAGGAACCCTGGAGCGCGAGTGCTGGGCGGGTTCCGTGGAGGGACCTCGATGTTGTCGAGAGGTTACAAGTATGTGTATGATGAACAAATGTGTTATGTTTATGATTATGTACGATGATGTATGTGGAACATTGCATGTAGAATATGTATGTTAGGAAGGATTACGCTATCATGCATCATGAGAACTAGAGGTTAATCACGTAAAGATTAAAGAGCATAATTGAACCTTAGGGAACAAGCATGTAGCTATATGATAGGAAGCATCTCTCTTGGCGAACACGCCCCTCACCAGTCTTCCCCCAAGGGGTGGATCGGTTAATGATGATGAAAGAAAAGAAAGAAAGAAAGAAAGTAAATAAAAAAAGAATGAGAAAGGGTGACGTCACACCTAAGAAATGAGAATGATATGATGATGATGATGTATGGGTCTCCACTTGGTTGTGTCATAGGGCCAACCCCTCGCCCGCCCACTAGGTGGCCGTTTATCTCTATTGATGATCGAAGATGGAACATTAGTTATCCGCGGTGGTTCGCGACCACTCAGGTTATAGCGCTGCCTGGTCGATATCAATTAGAGGACAGAAGCAGGTTGTAGATGTTTGGCCGCATCTACATGAGTGGGAAAAACTCAGCGCTGCCCTGGTCCATTAGTTAGCTGGGAGCCGACGCAGCCTCGGTCCATTAGTTAGCCGAGAGCATGGAAAGCAGGATGCGTCCCGGTCCATTAGTTAGCCGGCACGCATGAGAGAGTCTCAAAGTTGGCATGCATACAGTATGAAATGAATGAATATTAAATGTTATGATGAATGAGTATGTAATGTATAAGTATATGATAATGTATATGAGCATGTGTATGAAGTAAATCCTGTCAAGAAAACGCTCGAGACGGCTATGTATATACGCGAAAAAGGTTAACAAGCACGAGAACTTAGATAAGCAAGACTAGTTCTCCAGTCACCTAGTAAAGTAGATAAAGCCATTTAGGACCTTAGGCCAGATAATAATCAGTAGGATGTTAGAAGGCATGTTCACTTAGAAACACCTGAGCGGCCGGTTAATAAGCGAGAAAAGAGATCCCCTACGCCAAGGTCAACCACTGAGGACGACTGTTCTCACCCCCACTTGCTTATGCTTCCAGGAGCAGGCGAAGAGTACAAGGGCTACGAGGAACCCTATGAGGAGCCGCACGTGCAGCGGTAGAGGACCGAGGACGAGCCAGTCTAGCTCGGCAGCAGATGGACATTTTGCTACATTTTGCTATATTTTGATATGTATCTTGATGTATTTGGCTTATATATGTAAACTATTATTATACTCTGCGGGTTGTAACTTGTGATGGACCAGATCCTTGTTTATGTAATTAGTTATGTCATTAATGATTACTATGTTTAAGCTTCAGCTCTATCGTTTGTATTATATGATTTGATTCACGCGTGGCTCATATTTTGTAAATAAAGTAACAAGTGTAAAAGTTTTAAAATGGTCCATATTTTCCTTACTATGGTATTTTCGAAAGATAATTAGGGACTATAAGTAATCCCACCAAATGATTAACAACCTAGTGAGCGTTGCGTACTACTCGAGGGTATACAGTTAGCTAGGGTGTTACAGTTGGTATCAGAGCAGTTTGGTCCTACGTGAGCCTATGGACTGAGCTGCACTATACTTCCGAGCATGAATAACGGTGCATGTCTTTGCTATGTGGTATGTGCTAAGATATGTGTACCCGCCTTTCTTGAGCCTGATCAACTCGGAATTGTGCAGGTACGACAGATTAGGCATGCCGCCTTGTTGAGATTATGCGCAGCGGACGATGCAGCCAGCAGAATTAGCTGACATCCTTCGTGAGATGGCCCAAGCTACCCAAGCTCAGGCCCAAGCCTTTCAGGCCCAAGCGCAGGCGACGAATCAGATGGCAGCAGCTGCCATGCATCGGAACCCGGCCCCAACACTGAAGAGGCAGAAGCGAAAAAGTTTGTTGAATTTGGAAAAGCAAACCCCCCGACCTTTGAAGGGGTGATGGACCCAGAAGTTCTTCATAACTGGATAGCCGAAACGGAGCAAGTTTTTGAAGACGTCCCCTGTACAGAGGTGCAGAAAGTTCGATTTGCTACGCGGAAGCTGCGAGGTGCGGCTAGAACCTGGTGGAACACCACCAGACCTCTTTTAGAGCAGCAGGGAGGCCCTGTTACATGGGAGCGATTTACCACTGCACTCCTGAACAAGTATTTCCCTAAGGGGTTTAGGGACCAGAAAGAAGCTGAGTTTATGGCGCTACAACAGGGGGACATGACTATGGCTGAGTACACGTCTGCCTTTGAGAGGCTGTGCCGCTACTCCTCTACATATCAGTTGCTCCCTAATGAAGCGTGGAAATGTGGGAAGTTTCAGTGGGGGCTGAAGGAAGAGCTGCAGATGGCCATTAACCATTGGGACATTCAGGATTATGCTCTCTTGGTTAGTAAGTGTATGACACTGGAGGAGTCCGCCAGGAATTTGGTCAGGGCTAGGACTGTCAAGAACAAGAGGAAGATGGAGGAGCAAGGGAGTTTCTCCCAAGCACAGCGACCGAGGGGACTGTTTCAGGCTCCATTCTCGGGCAGAGTTAGAGGACAGTTTCTCCCACGACCACAGCAGTGGGCTGTGAGACCCTAGACTCTGAGGGGACCAGGATTTGGCAGATCCCCGCAACAGGTGACCGGGCCTCAGCAGCCAGCAGTCAAAGCACCGCAACCGAGTAGTGTTCCAAGGAGCTCCAGACAAGACCCCCGAGGAGTTGCACCAGGTCAGGAGTTTAGGCCGTCATGCCCCAAATGTGGGAAACCCCACCTGGGTGAGTGCTTCGCTGGGCAAAGGGGGTGCTACAGGTGTGGACAGAGCGGTCACTTCACCAAGTTCTGTACAGCGGTCCCACAACCAGTTCAGCAACAAGGAAGAGTCTTTACCCTATCTGGAGAGGAGGCTGAGGATGCTGAAGGTCTGATTATGGGTAAGTGCATTATTCTAGGTACTACTTTGACTGTATTGTATGATTCGGGGGCATCGCACTCCTTCATTTCCCATGATAGTGTCAGGAAGCTGAACCTATCGCCCGTAGCATTACCCTACACACTGAGGGTGTCTACTCCTACCGCCCCGCCTGTTGAGACTCGTCAAGTATGTCTCCAGTGTCCACTTCAGTTACAAGATCGGGTGTTCGTAGCTGATCTTATCTGTTTACCCTTAGTGGGTTTGGATGTTATCCTCGGGATGGACTGGTTACGCGACAACCAGGTGATCTTGGATTGCGCAAGGAAGATGGTAACTTTTCCTTCCGTGGTTCCAGCCACACCACCCTCTAAGGAGGAATCAGTAGTGTTGTACTGCTGTCCGCTGAAGAACCAAAGCTTCATCTTCCTAGCTTCGTCAGAGGTGGAGGCAAAGCAGGACGTGAGGCATATTCCGGTGGTGAGTGAGTACCCGGATGTATTCCCAGATGACATTCTGGAGTTTCCCCCGAAGAGAGAAGTGGAATTCTCTATTAGCTTGGTTCCGAGAGCTGGACCAATCTCGATGGCGCCATACCGAATGTCTACGGTAGAGCTGCAAGAGCTGAAAAAGCAGCTGGAGGAACTATTGGACAAGCAGTTCATTCGACCTAGTGCGTCACCATGGGGAGTCCAGTGTTGTTCGTGAAAAAGAAAGATGGCTCGATGAGGCTATGTATTGATTACCGGTAACTGAACAAGGTCATGATCAAGAACAAGTACCCGTTGCCAAGGATAGATGATTTGATGGATCAACTGAGAGGAGCCAGTGTTTTATCAAAAATTGACTTACGCTCAAGCTATCATCAGATAAGGGTCGCTGACGAAGACATTCCCAAGATGGCTTTTAGGACTCGCTATGGCCACTATGAGTTCACCGTGATGTCGATCGGGTTGACCAATGCCCCTGCGATTTTCATGGACTACATGAACCAGATCTTCAGGCCGTACTTGGACGAATGCGTGATAGTCTTCATAGATGATATTCTGGTGTATTCAAAGACCGAGGAGGATCATGCCAAGCATCTCAGGTGGGTTCTGGATGTCTTGAGAGAGAAGCAGTTGTACGCTAAACTCTCTAAGTACGAGTTCTGGACCAAGGAGGTGAAGTTCTTGGGACATACGGTGACAGAGCAGGGAATCTCGGTGGATCCGAGTAGGGTGGCGGCCGTAACACAATGGGAGCGACCTACTACAGTCCCGGAGATCAAGAGCTTCTTAGGATTTGCAGGCTACTACTGAAGGTTTATCAAGGGGTTTTCTCAGTTGGCATTGCCCCTTACCAAGCTCACCCGCAAGGAAGTTAAATTCGAGTGGTCACCGAAATGCTAGGAGAGCTTCTGCAAGCTCAAGGAGAAGTTGACCACCGCTCCTGTATTGATTCTGCCAGATCCTCATGCGCCGTATGAGGTGTACTGTGATGCCTCGAGGATGGGACTTGGATGTGTACTCATGCAGAACTGCCAAGTGGTAGCTTATGCATCTCAACAGCTAAGAACCCACGAGGTGAATTATCCGACTCATGACTTGGAGTTAACAGTAGTGGTGTTTGCCTTGAAGATATGGAGGCACTATCTTTACGGTGTTCGGTTTGAAGTATTCTCCGACCACAAGAGCCTACAGTACCTCTTTGATCAGAAGGAGTTGAATATGAGGCAAAGGAGGTGGATGGAGTTTCTGAAAGACAATGACTTTGGTCTGAACTACCATCCCGGGAAGGCGAATGTGGTAGCGGATACCTTGAGCAGAAAGGCGTTACATATGGCTCAGATGATGGTAGAAGAGTCTAAGCTGCTGGAAGAATTTTGAGACCTGAATTTGGGAGTTATTCGGCGGGAGAGCAGTATCAAGCTAGGACCATTGCAGATTACTAGCAATTTCAGGCAGAGGATAATCGAAGCTCAGGAGCATTGTCAAGAGGACACCTGGTTGAAGTTTGTCAAGGCCGTGAAGGAGGGGAATGTCCAAGAAGCCGTGGTAGGTAATGATGGCATCATCCGTTTCAGCAACCGAGTTTGCGTACCCGATGGAGGTACTCTACGGAGAGACATTCTGAATGAAGGTCACAAGAGCAAGTTCACTATGCACCCAGGCATCACCAAAATGTATCATGATCTGAAGCAGATGTTTTGGTGGCCAGGATTGAAGCGAGACGTGGAAGAATGGGTGTAAAAGTGTCTGGTGTGTCAGAAGGCGAAGGTCGAACACCGGAAACCTCCAGGATTGCTGACTCCTCCAGAGGTACCCGAATGGAAGTGGGATGGCATATCCATGGATTTTGTATCGGGATTGCCACGGACGGCGAGGAATGTAGACGCCATTTGGGTGATAGTTGACCGACTCACCAAGTCCGCCCATTTCATTCCTGTGAAAATGACATATCCGCTGGAAAAGTTGGTGAAATTGTACATAAGGGAAGTGGTGAGGTTACATGGTGTACCGTCGTCCATCATATCAGACAGGGATCCTCAGTTTACGTCTCGATTTTGGACAGCTTCTTAGAAGGCATATGGGACTCAGCTGGCGTTGAGCACGGCTTATCATCCTCAGACTGATGGACAGACTGAGAGGACGATTTAGACCCTCGAGGACATGTTGAGGGCATGCGCGCTCGATTCGCCCAGGTACTGGGATGAGTTGTTGCCATTCATAGAGTTCTCCTACAACAACAGTTATCATACGAGCATTGGCATGGCTCCTTTCGAGGCACTCTATGGCCAGAAGTGTCCGTCGCCCCTCTGTTGGAACGATGGGCGTGAGTACAGATACTTGGGACCCGAAGAGACCCAAGATGCGGAGGAGTGTATACAATGGATCAAGCAGCGAATCCTCACCGCTCAGAGCCGTCAGAAAAGCTACGCCGACGTTCGAAGAAGACCTCTAGAGTTTCAAGAAGGAGACCATGCGTTCCTGAAGGTTACTCCAACTACAGGCATTGGGAGGGCCATGAAGGTTAGGAAGTTAAGCCCTCGATTCATTGGACCCTTCCAGATATTGGAGCGCATTGGACCAGTGGCATATCGGATAGCTCTACCACCGAACCTGGCAAACGTTCATGCCGTCTTTCATGTGTCTCAGTTGAGGAAATATTATGCCTCCCCGGATCATGTGCTTGAGCCCGAGAAGATCATCTTGAGAGAGGATCTCGCCTTACCATTGATGCCGCAGAAGATCATTGACCACAAGACCTGGAAGACTCGCACAAGGAGATCCCGATTGTGCGAGTTATCTGGGAGAACGGAAAGGTCGAGGAACAGACATGGGAGCTGGAGGAAGACATGAAAACGAACTATCCAAAGCTATTCCCAGGTACGAAATTTTGAGGACGAAATTTTTCTAAGGGGGTGAAATGTAACATGTAACATCCCGAATTTTTCCCTTATAGAGATTTCGCTTAAATCCTAATTTCGCTTAATTAGAAGCACATTAGAGGTGATTATTTGGACTGGGAAAATTATTTAGAAAATTAAATTGCTTTCAAATATCAGTCAAATAATTGCTTCTCGATCTCGCAAAGTGCCGCAAGGTCCGTGCTAAATTTCGCCGAAAACCGGGATTTCGGTAGGCACCTAAGGTATCTGTGGAAATTACCCCTGGGTAATTTATTCACGAATACCTTAACCTGACATACTCATATGATCAGGAAAAATTCGTAGAT
>QANU01007377.1:14056-37583 GCA_003254905.1 Nissolia schottii
CGTGCGCGACGCACCGACACTGCGAGCGATAAAACACGAGCGAACCGGGACCGGGAGAAAATGAAATTTCAGCAGCTGAGGGTGAGGGCTGCACGGCTAAGAGAGGAGACTTTTGTCCAAAAATAAGTCCCAAAAATCATGCTTCCAAACTTACATCACCTTACTTGTCTCACACATCAAAACCAAATCCCATCACTAGCCATACCTATGCCCATGCTTTCTACTATTCATCACCTTTTCTAAATCCTAAAATTCATCCAATTTCCCTCACCATTCAGCCACTCCAAACCGAGTCTCTCCCCCAAAACTCCAAGAGATATTTTCATCTTCCATATTCTCCAAGAACACACACCAAGCCAAGCTCCAAGAACATACAACATCAAGCTTCAAGCCAAGCATTCTTGCCACCTTTTTCCACCTCCCAAGAACCGAAACACAGCCCCTCAAGTCTCCTCATCTTTGTTCATTTCCTTCCTTCTAAAATCAAGAGAAACAACCTCTTTCCCCTCCACCTTACTCGAAGTGGTCCACCTTGGAGAAAGGAGGAGCTCAAGCTTTGGAAACAACAAGGCTTGTGGGACTTCAATCCAAGTTTTCCTCACCACCACCAGGTTCTTTTACAAGTGGGTAAACTTTGTTTGGTCACCCCTTGGTGGCTTATTTTTGCTTGTATGTGTTTATGTGTTTGTATGCCTTATGTTAAATTATGCTAGAAATGCCATGTTAGGATGTAGGAGATGATTCTGAAGGGTCCTGTGACCTGGACTAGCTTAGTATATGAGGGTTGAAACAGGTTAAAAATCCAAAGAGCATCCATGAGCAAAGAGGAAAGGAAAACAAAAAAAAAAATGAAGAAAAGAGAGTCTGATTCGTCAGGTGTAGCTGGGTAGGTCCGCGGAAGATGAGTGAGAGGAGTATGGAGAGAATTGTCGAACGGCGCCTAGACTGGGGCCGAGTGGGTTACGCGGAGGAACCGGAGGAGTGAATGGGAGAAAATGAGAGAAAATAAGTAATGACATAAGTGCTGAGTGTTCCGCGGAGGGATACCGAGAGGAGACTAGAGATGTTGATGAGTGGGCACCTGGGATGGTATTGAGAGGTTCCGCGGAGAGTGACAGAGGAGTCCAGAGAGTTGATGAGCGGGGTACCTGGGAAGATGCTGGTCTGGTTCCGCTGAGGAACCTTGGAGTGATGAGAGGGTTATGTGGAAGATGTCGAGTGGGCACTAGGAGTGGTGCTGAACGGGTTCCGCGGAGGACCCCTGGAGTGATGAGAGGGTTATGTGAAGGATGTCGAGTGGGCACCAGGAGTGGTGCTAAACGGGTTCCGCGGAGTAACCCTGGAGTGATGAGAGGGTTAAGTGAAGAGTGCTAAGTAGGCACCGGGAGTGGTCCGGAATGGGTTCTGCGAAGGATCCCTGGAATGCTGAGGAGGTTACGTGAAGAAAGCTGAATGTGCACCAATAGTGGTGTTGAGTAGGGTTACGCGGAGGAACCCTGGAGCGCGAGTGCTGGGCGGGTTCCGCGGAGGGACCCTGAAGTTGTCAAGAGGTTACAAGTATGTGTATGATGAACAAATGTGTTATGTTTATGATTATGTACGATGATGTATGTGGAACATAGCATGTAGAATATTATGTTAGGAAGGATTATGCTATCATGCATCATGAGAACTAGAGGTTAATCACGTAAAGATTAAAGAACATAATTGAACCTTAGGGAACAAGCATGTAGCTATATGATAGGAAGCATCTCTCTTGGTGAACACGCCCCTCACCAGTCTTCCCCCAACGGGTGGATCGGTTAATGATGATGAAAGAAAAGAAAGAAAGAAAGAAAGTAAAGAAAAGAAGAATGAGAAAGGGTGACGTCACACCTAAGAAATGAGAATGATATGATGATGATGATGTATGGGTCTCCACTTGGTTGTGTCATAGGGACAACCCCTCGCCCGCCCACTAGGTGGCCGGTTATCTCTATTGATGATCGAAGACGGAACATTAGTTATCCGCGGTGGTTCGCGACCACCCAGGTTATAGCGCTGCCTGGTCGACATCAATTAGAGGACAGAAGCAGGTTGTAGATGTTTGCCCGCATCTACATGAGTGGGAAAAACTCAGCGCTGCCCTGGTCCATTAGTTAGCTGGGAGCCGACGCAGCCTCGGTCCATTAGTTAGCCGAGAGCATGGAAAGCAGGATGCATCCCGGTCCATTAGTTAGCCGGCACGCATGAGAGAGTCTCAAAGTTGGCATGCATACAGTATGAAATGAATGAATATTAAATGTTATGATGAATGAGTATGTAATGTATAAGAATATGATAATGTATATGAGCATGTGCATGAAGTAAATCCCGTCAAGAAAACACTCGAGACGGCTATGTATATACGCGAGAAAGGTTAATAAGCACGAGAACTTAGATAAGCAAGACTAGTTCTCCAGTCACCTAGTAAAGTAGATAAAGCCATTCAGGACCTTAGGCCAGATAATAATCAGTAGGATGTTAGTAGGCATGTTCACTTAGAAACACCTGAGCGGCCAAGGTCAACCACTGAGGACGACTCACCCCCACTTGCTTATGCTTCCAGGAGCAGGCGAAGAGTACAAGGGCTACGAGGAGCCCTATGAGGAGCCGCACGTGCAGCAGTAGAGGACTGAGGACGAGCTAGTCTAGCTCGGCAGCAGATGGACATTTTGCTACATTTTGCTATATTTTGATATGTATCTTGATGTATTTGGCTTATATATGTAAACTATTATTATACTCTGCGGGTTGTAACTTGTGATGGACCAGATCCTTGTTTATGTAATTAGTTATGTCATTAATGATTACTATGTTTAAGCTTCAGCTCCATCGTTTGTATTATATGATTTGATTCACGCGTGGCTCATATTTTGTAAATAAAGTGACAAGTGTAAAAGTTTTAAAATGGTCCATATTTTCCTTACTATGGTATTTTCGAAAGATAATAAGGGACTATAAGTAATCCCACCAAATGATTAACAACCTAATGAGCGTTGCGTACTACTCGAGGGTATGCAGTTAGCTAGGTTGTTACACAGTCAGTGTGGACGGCTCTGGATCTGCAACGGGCTCAGGCTTTGGCTCTGGCCTCAGCGGAGGAATATCATCCTCTCCATTGACATGGATGGGATCGCGGCTACTACTCCCGGGGCGCTCATCGATCCAGATGGGCCGCCTAGGGGAGGATCCAGGCCCTCGAAGTCTACGTCTGGGCTGCTCCGAAGTCTCCCCTGGCATATTTCTATTGTTGATGATGAAAGTAAAGCTGACAAGCCTAAAGCAAAACATGAAAAGGCACAAATAAAGATAAGCAGGTTGGAAACACAAAATTTTATGGAGGGGCAAAATCATGTGGTTTTTGGACTTGATGATTGGGTTTAGGTTCATTTTAGGAAGATTCGAGGATGAATCTTTTTGAAGAGGGAGAGAATGATATGTGCACAGGGTGATGAGTCCAAAATGGTGAATTGCATCATGGAAATGTGCAGTCCAAGTGGTGTAACCTAAATGAGATTTTGTAGAGTATTTGTTTAAGGTTTTTCTAATAAATGGCTATTCCATTCAGTTTTGGACATTTTTAGCCATGGAATAAGTGAGAATTAATGCATAGTTTTGCATTTAGTTGAATCTTAATGGGCAGCCAATTGTTGAATGCTTAGCCATAGGTTACAAAGCATCTTTGGCTGAACGTTAATGCAATTATAGTGCTTTTAGAGTGGATTTTCGGTTAGGGTTTTTGGGGCAGCCTTTAGGAGTTAATTTCGTGACTTTTGGTATTATGTAAGACAAATTGGCAAGCTATATAAGGCAGTCAAAGTGGTAATACGAAAATAGAACAAGATTCGGCATTTCTTTTATTTCTATCAAACTTATTTGTGAGAGTGATTCTCCTGAATTCTTGAGTGATTCAAGAAGTGAGATTATCAAAGGACTTAACCAAATCCTTTGTGTGTTTTGTCTCAAATTGGAGTGATTCCAATCTTCTGGTTATCTATCAAATTCAGCTGCCTACATTTCTTTTAGTTTTGCTTTGCAAAACTAATTTTTCTAGCCAAGTTCATCAGCCAACAAATTGAGAGTTAATTTGTTGAACAACTTGTGTTAGTTCATTGAAACAATAACTTTGGTTCTCATCAATATTAGCAGGGGCGAAGGTACTGGTCTCAAGCAAAGTGTAGGTGCAGAAGTTGCGTTGTCGCGAGCGAATAAACAACCATACATCCTTTGTAGGCGGGGAACCCATCCCTACAAGTCTGGATTTATACACGAGTGGGAAAAAGAACGATTTCGTTCTTAGTGGAAACTCGGCGTGGCTTCTATAGTTCAATTACTCGGGCAGAGTCCAGGCCACTCAGGAAAACCTCTACGTGTCATTCATACTAACCTCCTACAAATTATTATCTTATACCTACATCCTGAGCAGCTTTACCTAAGTTACTAGGTGATTGGGGTACTATTCTTGTTATTACCTCTGTACGCTGCTACTAATGACATACTATTCGTCTTGGGTCATTCCCTTGACGATACATAATGCATGAACAGGTATACATAATGCATAAGCAGATATACATATATATTCACGTTCATTCGATCTCATAATCATACATATGACTATATAGTGCACGAGGGAGTCTGGGTATCTCTTACGCATATCGACTCACCTGGGTTAGCGTCATTCTTCTTAGTCCCTTTACCCATGTAACCGTGGCCTAGGTTACAACCTCTTTCTTGCCACTATGTATCAACCCCGGCAGCGCTCTTTACCTGAATATTAGCTAACCATGTAAGGCTCATAGGAGGAAATCATCGAATACAATAGGTGCAACCATCCCCCTCACAGGAATAGCGAGGGACCGACCCTTGGGCGCGATCAGGCGTAGTCGTTTTTCTCGGTACTCTTCTCTTTAATGGGGTCCCCCTTTCTTTCTTACAGGACTTGTTCTGTTCTCTTTCTTTTTCACTCGGGCCTTGGTCCGTTCTCTTCACTTTCTGAATCAGGTCTCTCTACTTGCGTTGATCTGACCAATCCAACTTACCGAATCGGTGAGGGCGTGTCTGTAAGACGTGCCAAGAGAATAGGGGTCTTCCTAACCATATAACTAGACTCTTTAACTATGGCCTACCGTACCATCTGGGGTCGGGACCTTCCTAACTCTTCTTTGTTTCCTATGGTTTCGTTATGATCTTCAATTAGACTTGCGCGTGAAACTTCTAGTTATCTAAGGTCGTCCTAACTCCTAAGATGACCATTCCTCATGATGCATGCTTGTATTACACAGAATTACACATAACTATGCATGATGGATCCCATAGAACCTTTAAAAACACAAGTTTACAGTGACCATTTGAATGAATAAGGTTTTAGTATTCGATTGATTCTTTCATTCGATTGCAGAGAATTCAATCGATTGAAATCCTTCTCAGGCTTTCATTCGATTGAAACGTCATTCACTCGATTGAAATCCTAGAGCTTTCATTCGAATCCCTTGGGAATTCAATCGAATGCCACAGTGTAAAACCCGAGAGCAACTTCTCCTAGGGGTTTTCTCACCATAACATTTTCGTTTCCACAGTGATCCAATCAGTACAGTTATGGTTTCCAAACATCAAAATCATCAAAATCTAACATTCTCAACTTATTTTCTATAATTTATACAAAATAATTTTTCGTTCAGACGCATAAAAACAGCTATATACAGTCATAAAATAAATCACATAGACAGTGGGCTTAGAGTTACCCACATCCGATTGGATGTCCTCAATGCTGGCCACATCCTGGTTGCAACGGCGTGCTCTGGCGATTTTTTCAAGACTTTGTCAAGAATCTGAGATGTATCCAGACGGGACTGGTGTTTGTGAAAAAAGAAAAGTTAAGTAAACTTTTCTGAAACCCTAAGTGGCTATTTATAGCTTTTCTATTTTGGTTTTTCCTTTTTTTCTTTTCCTTCTTCCTTTCTTTTCTTATTTTGGTTCTTATTTAATATTTACTGAGGTAAATATCTCCTGAGGTAGATTAATCCCCTCCAGGACCGGTTTCGGTCCCGTTTGATCGCGTTTTGTTCAATATGTCACACACTGGTTGCCCTGAAAATATTCCGAGCATACCGTCGTGATCCATTGATTTTTCCCTTCGACTAGGGAGCCACCACTCAGGGATTTTTTTACCGTTTTCCCGCATCCAAAAATTCCCTGAGCGTTTTCCAGTATCCAAAACGAATTCTGTTCGAGTCGAAACTCGTTCGAGTATACTGAAAAATTTTCTGGGCCACAAAACCTAATCTTAATCGCTAATCCGGAGAGTTTGCAGGTTGAATTCTCCTTTCTTAATTTCCAAAACGTCTTCCGATTGCTCATGACGGGATAACCAACGGGTTTTCCATAAGCGGAAGAGTTGGGTTGTTACACTCAAAGTATGAAGGAAAGAGAAAAGTATGAAAGAAAATATGAAAGTCAGCAAGTATGTGATGTGTGCATGAATGTAAGTATGTGATATATGTAAGAGTGTATGTATGAAAATATGAATAAGTAAGCAGGTAAACAAGTATCATGTAATTACGGCAAGGGAACGCTCAAGACGGCTATGTATATATGCAAAGGAAAGTAACAAGCACGAGAAATTAGATAACAAAGATTAGTTCCCCTATCACTTAGTAATGTAGATAAAGCCGTTCAGGACTTTAGGACAAATAATAATCAGTAGGGATGTTAGTAAGCATGTTCACTTAGAAACCCCTGAGCGGCCTGAAGTCTGACCTAACATAATGCGAGATCCAAGAGCTAAAGTTATTTCCACTGAGAACCTACTATTCTCACCCCACTGTAACATCCCGCTCCTTCCTTAGCATAAATTGCCCCAAATAACTGTTCGTAGAGCATTGTGTAGGGGTTAATATGCAGAGATCGGTAGAATTTATTCTGTTCAGTTTTGATAAATTCTGCTTACACTCAAATGATTCCTCTCGACCCGTAGAAATGGATGGAAAACCTAAAGCGTCGGAAAAACAGAAATCGGTTCAGTGTCGGACGATTTCGCAGACACTAGAACAGTCCCGTTTGGCCCCATTTAGCCAGTAGAACTGAGTAGTGGGCCCCAATCTTGGGAAACCATAGCTTATGGGGGGAAAGATGATAAAACCCCTAGAGCAACCCCAAATAGCTACTAGGAAGCTTTGGCGATCGCGGAAACACTAGCGGAACGGTCTTATTCAGACACCGGTGAGAGATAACGGGTCAACGGTATCTGTGAAAATACTCCTCCGGAGAAAAATTCACAAATGCCTTGAGTAAACATTATTCCTAGGTTAAGGGAAATTAGAGGATCGCGACGGTATAAGCGGAATATTTTTTGGACGACCGTTCGCGTCGCACCGGCATTGCGAGAGATAAAACATGAGCAAAACGGGACCGGGAGAAAGTCAAAAATGGGCAGCCCACGTGATTGATTTAGATTTCTAAGGAAAACAATAAAAAATTAAGTCACTATTCATTGATTTGACCTTAGGAATATCTAATCTAATTAATTAATTCATAAAAGAAATTAGAAATGGCATTTTGGTAATTTTGGAAAGGGTAAAATGGGAAAGAAGAGCCAAAATTCGTGGCTATAAATACCATGCCACCAGCCACTCATTTTGTTCATCCATCCTCATTAGAAGTGCAGAAACTCTGCCAGTGTGCTCTGCTGACGCGCTGCAGAAACCCTGCCAAAACACTGCGGGAATCATGGAACGATCTGGGAAGGCTGAACCCCCAAGGAACCTGCCTCTTTGCCATCATTTCTAGCCCTCTTTAAGCCTCTAAGGAAGTGGGTAACCTTGGTTTTACTCACCCCCTTATTGGTGATTCCATGCTTGCTTTGTTTTGATGTTTATGTGTTATGTTAGAACTGTTATGCTAGGATTTGATGATGATTCTGAAGGGTCCTGTGACCTGGACTAGATAGGAATATGAGTGTTGAAACATGTGTAAGATTTCCAAGAAGTGACCATGAGAAAAGAGAAAGAAAAGGCAAGGAAAACAAAGGAGTATGCTGCAATTTCGCCAGGAATCGCTGAGCGGCCTCATGAGCTGCTGAGTGGACTTATGAACCGCTGAGCGTCCTTGTGCGTCGCTGAGCGGTCCTACGCTTCACTAAGCGGCCTGTGCTGAAACTATGCAACAAGGATGGATCATGTTTTTGAACTCGGCAGCAGACTGCTGATCGGTCCAGGTAACTGCTGAGCGGCCTGAGAGCCCTTTGAAAATGATTTTGGAAAAAGTGGGGGAACGAGTCTCAAGGACTGCTAAGCGGACCCAAGGTCACGCTGAGTAGCCTGTGAGGCCGAGAACTCATGGAAACTGTCTTGGGCACATAGTCCAATAAGCAATAATTTAACTTCGGATGTAAGCAACATGTATGATGTATGTGGAACATTGCATGTAGAATATTTATGATTAGGATATTTATGATATCATGCATCATGAGGACCGGGTTATCAGTAAGTGTTAGGACAACCTTAGAGAACTAGAGTTTAATCACTTAATGTGTAAAAATCGAAATTGAACATTAGGGAACAAGTATGTAGTTATATGATAGTAAGTATCTCTCTTGGCGGACATGCCCCTCACCAGTCCCAAAAGGTGGATTGGTTAATGATGATGAAAGAAAAGAAAGAAAGAAAGAAAGAAAAGATGAATGAGAAAGGGTAACGTCACACCTAAGTTATGATTATGATGATGTATGAGTCCAACGCTTGGTTGCGTCGCAAGGGCTAGCCCCCGCCTCCTACCTAGTGGAGGTTAGCCCACTTGATTGGCGGCGATGGACCTAGACCCCATCGGTGGTTAGCAACCACTCTGGTGTGAGCGCAGCTGGGTCGTCGTCAAGTTGGGAACAGAAGTGGTTGTAGTCGTTTGGCCACGGCTACATGAGCGAAGGACTAGATGAAAAGACGCTAACCCGGGTAAGCCGGTATGCGTAAGATATGAAAAGAAGGACGCTAACTCGGGTAAGCCCATATGCATAAGAGAACCCCATGCATAAAGTATGAAATGAATGAATATGTAATGATATGATGAATGAGTATATGATGTCTAAGTTTATGATAAGGTATGTAAGTGCATGTATGAAGTAAGTACCGTCAAGAGAACGCTCGAGACGGCTATGTATGTACGCGAGAAAAGTAAATAAGCACGAGAACTTAGATAAGAAAGACTAGATCCCCAGTCACTTAGATAAAGCCGTTCAGGATCCTAGGCAAGATAATAATTAGTAGGATGTTAGTATGCATGTAAACATAGAGATCTCCTGAGCAGCCTGGTTCATAAGTGAGTAAAAGCAGTACCCCCACGCTAAGGTTAACCACTGAGGACGACTATTCTCACCCCCACTCGGTTATGCTTCCAGGAGCAGGCGAAGATTATGAGAGTTACGAGGAGCCCTATGAGGAGCCACATGTGGGGCAGTAGAGGACTGGAGACCAGCCAGTTTAGCTTGGCACGAGATGGATATTTTGATATGTATTTTGATGTGTATTTAGATATATACGACACTTGTATGTACATTATCATATTACTCTACTGTTGATGTAAATGTTTGTAATGGACCATGTTTGCTTATGTACATATTTATGAATGAATATCAATCTTAAGCCTTGAGCTGTATCGTTTGTATTATATGTCTTGATTCACGCGCGGCTCATACTTTACAAATAAGTAACAAGTAGAAAAGTTTTAAAATGGTCCATATTTTCCTTAACTTTGTATTTTCGAAAAGTAATAAAGGACTATAAGTAATCCTACCAAATGATTAACAACCTAGTGGGCATTGCGTACTACTCAAGGGTATCCAGTTAGCTAGGGTGTTACAGTTGGTATCAGAGCAGTTTAGTCCTACGTGAGCCTATGGACTGAGCTGCACTATGCTTCCAGGCATGACTAATAGTGTAGGTCTTTGCTAAGTGGTATGTGCTAAGATCATGTGTACCCGCTTTTCTTGAGACTGATCAACTCGGAATTGTGTAGGTACAACAGATTGGACATGCCACCTCAGAGAGACTATACACAGCGGACGATGGAGCTGGCAGAATTTGCTAACATCCTTTGAGAAATGGCCCAAGCCACTCAGGCTCAGGCCCAAGCCACTCAAACCCAAGCACAGGAAACGAATCAGATGGCAGTAGCTGCCATGCACCGAAATCTAGCCCCAACGGCTGAGGAGTTAGACGCCAAGAAGTTTGCTGATTTTGGAATAGCAAACCCCCAATCTTTGAAGGAGCCATGGACCTAGAGCTGGTCTATAACTGGCTAACAGAGATAGAGCAGATTTATGAAGACATACTGTGTACAGAGGTTTAGAAAGTTCGCTTCACGATGCGAAGGCTGCGAGGTGCAGCCAGAGCATCGTGGACTTCTATCAGACCCCTCTTGGAGAATGGAGGCGGTCTCATTACATGGAATCAGTTCACAGTGGCTCTCTTGAACAAGTACTTCCCCAAAGGACTCAGGGATCAAAAGGAAGCTGAGTTCTTGGAACTTAAATAAGGGGAGATGACTGTTGAAGAATACACGGCAACATTTGAGAGGCTGTGCCATTATTCCTCCACCTATCAGCTTCACCCTAATGAAGCGTGGAAATGTGGAAAGTTTTAGAGGGGAATGAGGGAGGAGTTGCAGATGGTCATTAATCATTGGGACATCCAGGATTATGCTCTTCTGGTCAGCAAGTGTATGACGCTAGAAGAGTCAGCCAAGAATTTGACCAAGGCCAGAAATGCAAGGAACAAGCGGAGGATGGAGGAGCAAGGGAGTTCTTCCCAGGCACAGCGACAGAGAGGACCCTTTCAGGCTCCGCTCCTTGGGAGAGGTAGAGGACAATTTCTTCAGCGACTCCAGCAATGGACGGTGAGACCACAGGGTCCGATGGGACTAGGATGCCCCAGGCCCCCGCAGCAAATGGTTAAGCCATAGCAACAAGCAACTAGACCACCACAGCAGAGCGGAGTTCAAGAAGCTCCGGGCAAGAGGCCCGAGGGGGACAACCAAGCAGAGAATTCAGGCCATCTTGTCCGAAATGTGGGAGGCTCCACCAGGGAGAATGCTATGCGGGGCAGAACGTATGCTTCAGATGTGGGAAGGAAGGCCACATTGCCAAGTACTGTCCAACAGTTCCACCGCCCGCCCAGCAGCAAGGACGGGCCTTCCCCCTATCCGGAGAGGAGGCTGAGGATGCAGAAGGTTTGATTATGGGTAAGTGCACTATGTTGGGTACCACTTTGACTGTATTGTATGACTCGGAAGCCTCGCACTCCTTTATTTCCTATGACAGTGTCAGGAGACTAGACCTAACACCGGTAGCATTGCCATATACGCTGAGGATGTCTACCCTTACCGCTCTACCAGTTGAGATGTGCAAAGTATGTCTCCAGTGTCCGCTCCAGCTACAGGATCAGATGTTCGTAGCAGATCTTATCTGTTTAACCTTAGTGGGCTTGGATGTCATTCTAGGAATGGATTGGTTGCGCAACAACCAGGTGATCTTGGATTGCGCTATGAAGCTGGTAACATTTCCTTCCGTGGTTACAACCACGCCACCCTCTAAGGAAGAATCAGTGGTTTTGTACTACTGTCTGTTGGAGAACCAGAGTTTCATCTTCCTAGCCTCATCAGAGGTAGAGGTAAAGCAGGATATGGCGCATATTCCAGTAGTATGCGAGTACCCAGATGTATTCCCCAACGATATCCCAGAGTTTCCCCCGAAGAGAGAAGTGGAATTCTCTATTAGCTTGGTTCCGGGAGCTGGACCAATCTCAATGGCGCCATATCGCATATCCACGGTAGAGTTGCAGGAGCTGAAAAAGCAGCTGGAGGAACTGCTGGACAAACGGTTCATCCGGCCTAGTGCGTCACCATGGGGAGCTCCAGTGTTGTTCGTGAAGAAGAAGGCTAGGACAATGCAACTGTGCATTGATTATTGGCAATTGAACAAAGTCATGATCAAGAACAAGTACCCGTTGCCGAGGATAGACGATTTGATGGATCAGCTCAGGGGTGCCAAGGTATTCTCGAGGATTGATTTATGCTCTGGCTACTATCAAATAAGGGTGGCAGACGATGATATTCCCAAGACGGCTTTCAGGACTCGCTATGGCCACTATGAGTTCACTGTGATGTCATTTGGGTTGACTAATGCCCCTGCGATCTTCATGGACTATATGAACCAGATCTTCAGAGCCCACTTGGACGAGTGTGTGATAGTCTTTATAGACGATATTTTGGTGTACTCCAAGATAGAGGAGGATCAGGCCAAGCATCTCAGATTGGTTCTGGACGTCTTGAGGGAGGAGCAGCTGTATGCTAAGCTTTCTAAATGCGAGTTCTGGGCAAGGGAAGTGAAGTTCTTGGGGCACGTAGTGTCAGAACAGGGAATCTCGGTGGATCCGAGTAAGATTGCAGCAGTAAAGGACTGGGAGAGGCCTACCTCAGTCATGGAGATCAGGAGCTTTTTGGGATTTGCAGGCTATTACCGAAGGTTCATTGAAACACCCTAGCTAACTGTTTACCCGTACGTAGTAAACAATGCTCACTAGGTTGTTGTCTACTCGGTCGGAATACTTTAGTCCATAGTTATCTTTCGAAAATAGTGGCTTAAGAAAGTAAGAACCAATTTTAAAACTTTTCATTTATGTTGGATAAATACTAAAATAGAGCCATGCGTCTGAAAGAACACTATAACAAAGCGTATAACATTATATTAATAAAGCATTTATTATACATTCATGTGGTCCATCATACCCGTCACATAGTTGTATATACAATAAGTAAGATACACATAACATGTACATAAACTGAAATATCATTTACAGAATCCGAAATATATAACATCAAAATACAAGGGCTACTGGAATACTACTCAGTAGGCCTTTGGCAAAAATCTTAGCATCCAGCTCTCTAAGTCCATCTACTATCATGGCCGCTCATGGTGCTGCGGCGGCTTATCAGCATTCACAAAATATGAAGCATCTTCGGTACCTGAAGTCATAAAACAGTGGGGATGAGAACGGTAGGTTCTCAGTGGAAGTAACTTCAGTTCCCGAGTCTCGCATCAGATTCTGTCGGACTTCAGGCCGCTCAGAGATCTCTAGTGAACATACATACTAAACAACCTACTATTTATTATCTGGCCTATCTGAATGGCTTTATCTGCATCATTATGTGACAGGGGAACTACTCTTGCTTACTACATTCTCATGCTGATTAGCATTTCGTGGATATACATAGCCGTCTCGAGCGTGCTCTTGACGGTACTGACATAACAGCAGCCTATACATTCAGAATACTCAAAATGCATAACAGAATATATTCAGAATTCATTCAGTATAACAGAATCATCAGAGTATGCATCACATAATCATCAGAATATGTCTCGCAGAGTCATCAGCATAAACATGACAGAATCATCAGAATAATTATGCCTAACAGAATGTGCAGGTACATAATAGTGTATAACAGCATAAACCTGCATAATAGCATAACCTGCTTTGGAATATGTGTTATTCCCACCATAGTAATGTCCTCTGTTGACACTAGTATGACGGAATAACCTCGCACCCTCAGTGTAGGCCGACACTGTCTAGACCTTCCTGCGGTGGGCTTCCACCTGCCGTGTGCCCCCTCGGGACCCCTCGACAGTGGGCGGATATTGTACCCCCACCTAGGCTTGCCCCCTTTCGACAATGCAAAGGCGTGGTAACCGCACACCTCCAGGTATGCCATATCGACACCACCTGTGGCGGGCTTCCACATTCAGGATGCCTTGACCTCCTGAAGTGGGATCATAGTGTGGCTCACGTGATCACGGCCTTTTCAGCATGTGGCATATAGCCTTTTCAGTATTGGGCATTTAGCCCTTTTCAGCATGTGGCATTTAGCCTTTTCAGCATTGGGCATTGGCCCTTTTCAGCATTTTCAGCAGTTTCAGCATTTTCAGCATTTCTGTACCTGCAGCATGTTATATCTTGTTTCCTATGGTTCATTTCAGAATCTTTATTTATCTCAGATTTATTTCTAATCCTTTGACTTGGGGTAACATGAATGCATGAAACACTATAGATTATATCACAGACTACATATCATTCATAGAGTCATCTACGACATATACTTCACATATTCACATACGGCATATACTGCATACATTTGAGTTATCTGTTATAGCTATAGCATTGAATGTCAGATTATGTGCCTCAAGGGGAGTTCCATCACATTCTGGTCTCAAGCCGCTCAGCGGAAACTATTGTCCGCTCAGCAGAAACTATTGTCCGCTCAGCGGTTTGAGCTTTAGCGCTCAGCTCTAAAACATCTCCGCTCAGCGGGTAAGAGTCTTATCGCTCAGCGGTAAGAGTCCCCTCGCTCAGCGGTCTGATAATTTTAAAATATCTCCACCGACCCTTATCCTTTAAGAAAAATATCTTTTCAGACTTTCCACGTGGCCTGCAGACCGCTCAGCGGTAACCGCCTCCCGCTCAGCGCTCTGGAGTTCACGTGCAGTCCGCTAAGCAGCACCAGAGGCCCCTCAGCGGTCACTGGGCGAAACTGAAAAATCGAATGCATCATTTTCCATCCTCTTCCTCCTTTGCTCCCATGGAACCCTACTTGAGGTTAACACATATTTCATACATAATAATCCTATCTAATCCAGGTCACAAGACCCCTCAGAATCATCTTCCTAAACTTAGCATCATTTCTAACATATTTCAGCATAAAATCAATAAATCACATACATAGGCACATAATCATATAAACACATAAACACGCATCCACCATCAAGAGGTGAGGAACTAGAGTTACCTACCTGTGGGGGAGCTGTCCGGTAAGGAAAAAGTGTAGGGGAAGTCGTCCTGTGTTCAGCCGCTCAGCAGGAAAGTCACAGCGTCCAAATTAGAATTTCTTTTCTCAGTGCTTACTGAGGCTTCCTCCAAATTCAGTTTGGAAACGGTAGAAGTGAAGAGGAAATTTCCCTGAGCACTTCCATGATGATCTTGTTATTTTTTCGGCGTCCGACAGCATCACAACAGTGCACGAACGGAACAGGGAAAACAAGGAAAGAAAACTAAAACGAAAGAAAGCAAACAGAAGCAGCGAACCCCATGGCTTCCATAAAGAAACAAAGAAAGGCGTTAGGGGGAGAAGAAACAAAGAAAAGCAAAGAAAGAAAAACAAAGAAAATAAAGAAAGAAAAGAACGAAGGGGAAACAAAGAAAATGAAGCATAAAGCTTCAAGAGAAAATGAAAGAATTTGCGTCAGTGGGGGAGAAGGGAAACGAAGACAAAGAAACAAATAAAAGAAGAGAATGCGAAATTTTGGTGTCAGGGGATAGCCCCCCACCGTCCTATATACATATATATCTATATAATATAACTTTTCTTATTTTGTTATATATATTATATATATTATGCATATTAATATTATTATATTATACTTTTTCTTATAACATAATGGAGTCAGGGGGCAATATGTATCTATGGCACCCCCCCGCCTGATACATATATATAATATTTTATATTATAACCTTTATAAATGTTATTATATTATTATTTTTACTATTTCCTAGGATTATTATATTATATAATAGTATATTATATGTAAATATCTATTATGGATAAACATGATCCTGTCAGTCTAATTTTGATCATGCTTAATCGTGTTCTTGTTGTTCGCAGTCTCAGTACTTTACGTGCGGATGTCCGAAAAATAATCTGGACATACCCTCGCGCTCTACTAATTTGTCCTTATTAATAGTTGAGTCCGGTGGGAATATTCAGAGAATTATTATTTTATTAGTGTATTTTACGGTTACTTTTGGTATCCGAAACATTTCCCAGTTGGTCCGAAAATCGTCCGAAACTGAACCGCTTTCCGTTTTACCGACACTTTAGGTTTTCTAGAGGTCGAGATGAATCATTTGAGTATCAGCAGAATTTGGAAATACCCCACAGAATAATTTCTACTGACCTCGAGAGGTTAATTCCTACAAAGGGCTCTATGAATAGTTGTTTGGGGGAACTTTCCACTAAGGGATACACTCATAATATTTTCCTCCATTCTAAATTCATTTATACCTTATTTTATTTATTTTTACGAACCTTCTATTAAGGGGAAAAATATTTTACTAAGGGGGAAAAATACGGGATGTTACATTCCACCCCCTTAGAAAAATTTCATCCTCGAAATTTCAGTAGGGCGAAATACTCGGGTCTTCCACTCTCCGGCTAGGGCTCTTACCTATCGTCATCCTAATCCCCATTATTCCTGACCGTATCTTGCTCTCGTTCTTGGACATTACTCATCTTCACTCTAAAGCTTATCAAGTTCTCCTATATCCAATTCTCCTATGTCAAGTTCTCCTATATCTCTCATATCTTAATATTTCCTTATTTCCTTGGGTAAAACCTGAAGTACATTCGTCGTTCTCATACTTTAGTCTCCTCATATTCCCTCAATCTCCTTACATTTGTGTTTGCACTTACATCTTCATTCGTGCCCCCTATAGTTTCTCCCCTGTACGTCTCTTCCTAACGACTAGTTCACTTTATTTCCATGACTTCAGTATATCATTCGTTATTATACATTCATATTATGATTTATTATTTATCTATTATTTTATTATCTTTATTTATAATATCTTATTTCATCATTTATTATTATTATTATTTTTTTTATACATTATCTATATATATATATATATATATTATTACATTATATTTATCCCATTATATAACTTTCCATACCCCACAACAGCTTTATACCCTCTGATATACTCTTCCCTTAATTCTCTCATTTTTCCACACTTTCTCACTAAGCCTTTTCCACCATGCATCCTCATAACTTAGCCTCTCAAACTGTTTATGTCCCCAACAGAATATACTCTCACACTCGTATGCTCGTCCTAGTCACTTAAGTTTCTCGTCTCTTCCCACATCTTCGGAAATTATTTTTCGTAGGGCTAGAGAAAGTATTCCTCTCCTTTGATCCTGCGAGGCACTTGCCTGCTCGGTCCTCCCTCTTCTGTTTTCCTTACTAGTGGTTGCTGTTAGATTTCTTGCTGACATTTCCAAAATCTAGCACTTGTCCGCCCTCATCGCATAGTCGTTCACGTCTACGCGAATGATGAATGCCTGCACTTCAAGCTTCTACTCTCTAAAAGAGTCCGTACCCTGATTCATCGTGCACTTCTCGGTATTTCCACCTTCTCGTTCATTGGCGGGATCCAGCTGGTGGGTATTCAAGCAACGTCTTAGCCTCTCAAAGGTCGTCTTATACTCCGCCACTGTCATCTATCTTAGTGTTAGTTCCAGGAACCTCGGCTTCCTTCTGCTCTTACAGTCTTTCGGGGAAATGTTTGTCCACCACCGCCGTCATGAACTAGCTTATGATGATTTGGACCTCTCCATTTTCTGATAGGGGTTTAATGGTGTCCTACCATGCTTCTGCTATGCCTTGCAACCTTCTACCTTCGGACTGCGACCTCGACTTGTCGAGTGTCAATGTCGACGATGTTTGTAGCTACCTACTCTGTCTCCTACACTCAGTTATGGACTGCCTCCAGGTCCACTGTTCTAGCGAATATAGGGGGTTTGGTCTTCGTAAATCCCACATACTTTTGTGCATCATCTTCCTGCAATGTTGGGGGCTGGCTAGGATTAGCGTGACTGGGGGTTTCATTTAGCTCAATTCCTGGTTATGGCGAATCCTGATGCTTGAGGTTTAAATCCTTACCTACCCTTTTGAACTTCCCCAATTACTAATAGGAGTCACAAGGGTCTTATTAACTTGGTGATATGGGTGGCCTCTGCCTTATTGTCGTTTCAACCTAATCCCTGACTCTTGGGCACGAATGCACCTATGGTGTGGTAACGATTTGGAATCTAGAAAGTCTTGGGGTACGCCTGACAGAAATTTGCCAAAGAGTTTCCACATAGGTTTTTTTTTTTTAATAACCCACTCTCCTTCCTAAAGAGCAAATTGAGAGAAAGGGGGTACTGAACTAAGAAAGATTAGAGAAAGAAGAGGAATGGGAAAGTTACCGTCGTTGGCATTCGAAGGCTTGCTAAAAATTGACTTCCTTATGTGTTCAAGTTTTCACACTCCCTTCTAAGGAGCGACTCGTGAGAAAGGGTCTGGAATTGAGGAAAATTTTGGGAAACAGGAAGAATAGGACAATTGTTGTGGTAAGTATTCGAGGGTCTACTAGAAATGACTCCTTTACGGATTTAAGTGTTTGCGCTTCCTTGTGCGCTTGTCTTCCTACTCCAAGGGTTTGTCCTTGCCTTCTACCATGGTTAGTTGTCCAGGGTTGGCCTCCGGCACAACTTCCAGTTGGTTGGTACTGTGTCGCCGAATCATGAGGCTAGGGCTTTCACCATCTTTGACTTAGATGGTCGTCGTTCGCCTCTATGACCTACGCCCTTTTATAACTCTCGTGGTTCCTCTTGAGAAAAGTCCTCATTCTCAATTGCATCAATAGAGTGATGACCGGGAACCTAGACCGTCCCTGCTTCAGATGAGGCTTAGTCCTGTCTTGCTATCCCTCAGTTGTGCCTTGAAATTTTTCGGGACATAAGTCTGACCCTTCAAGTTCAGGCAGGAGACGTCCTCGGACCTCAGTGCCTTCCTCTTCTCAGTTTCTGCGCTTTTCTTTTCAGCTATTGCTTCTTCGTAGACGATTCCAAAACCTGTGGCGTTTGCCTTTGGGGTGGTCGGGGGTTACAATCTTTCGAGAAGTTGCCGGCACCCTCCAGGCCTGGGCCTCCTCTCTGACTGTACCTGTAACAACCTTCAAAATAAGCACGTTGTCGTGTATCAGTTCTCAGGGTAGCATAGCTGAATAGTTACACTCACACCATTCCGGGTTGGCCAAACTCGAAAAGGGTTAATGTACCTAGGTTCAGACTATACAACTCCAAAGAATGTACACCGTGATCATGCTCGAAAGCATAGTGCAGCTCAGTCCTCAGGCTCACTTGGACCAAACTGCTCTGATATCAAATGAAACACCCTAGCTAACTATTTACCCGTACGTAGTAAACAATGCTCACTAGGTTGTTGTCTACTCGGTCAGAATACTTTAGTCCATAGTTATCTTTCGAAAATAGTGGCTTAAGAAAGTAAGGACCAATTTTAAAACTTTTCATTTATGTTGGATAAATACTAAAATAGAGCCATGCGTCTGAAAGAACACTATAACAAAGCGTATAACATTATATTAATAAAGCATTTATTATACATTCATGTGGTCCATCATACCCGTCACATAGTTGTATATACAATAAGTAAGATACACATAACATGTACATAAACTGAAATATCATTTACAGAATCCGAAATATATAACATCAAAATACAAGGGCTACTGGAATACTACTCAGTAGGCCTTTGGCAAAAATCTTAGCATCCAGCTATCTAAGTCCATCTACTATCATGGCCGCTCATGGTGCTGCGGCGGCTTATCAGCATTCACAAAATATGAAGCATCTTCGATACCTGAAGTCATAAAACAGTGGGGATGAGAACGGTAGGTTCTCAGTGGAAGTAACTTCAGTTACTGAGTCTCGCATCAGATTATGTCGGACTTCAGGCCGCTCAGAGATCTCTAGTGAACATACATACTAAACAACCTACTATTTATTATCTGGCCTATCTGAACGGCTTTATCTGCATCATTATGTGACAAGGGAACTACTCTTGCTTACTACATTCTCGTGCTGATTAGCATTTCGTGGATATACATAGTCGTCTCGAGCGTGCTCTTGACGGTACTGACATAACAACAGCCTATACATTCAGAATACTCAAAATGGATAACAAAATACATTCAGAATTCATTCAGTATAACAGAATCATCAGAGTATGCATCACATAGTCATCAGAATAAACATGACGGAATCTTCAGAATATGTCTAGCAGAGTCATCAGCATAAACATGACAGAATCATCAGAATAATTATGCCTAACAGAATGTGCATGTACATAACAGTGCATGACAGCATAAACCTACATAACAGCATAACCTGCTTTGGAATATGTGTTATTCCCACCATAGTAATATCCTCTGTTGACACTAGTATGACGGAATAACCTCACACCCTCAGTGTAGGCCGACACTGTCTAGACCTTCCTACGGTGGGCTTCCACCTGCCGTGTGCCCCCTCGGGACCCCTTGACAGTGGGCGGATATTGTACCCCCACCTAGGCTTGCCCCCTTTCGACAATGCAAAGGCGTGGTAACCGCACACCTCCAGTTATGCCATATCGACACCACCTGTGGCGGGCTTCCACATTCAGGATGCCTTGACCTCCTGAAGTGGGATCATAGTGTGGCTCACGTGATCACGGCCTTTTCAGCATGTGGCATACAGCCTTTTCAGTATTGGGCATTTAGCCCTTTTCAGCATGTGGCATTTAGCCTTTTCAGCATTGGGCATTGGCCCTTTTCAGCATTTTCAGCAGTTTCAGCATTTTCAGCATTTCTGTACCTGCAGCATGTTATATCTTGTTTCCTATGGTTCATTTCAGAATCTTTATTTATCTCAGATTTATTTCTAATCCTTTGACTTGGGGTAACATGAATGCATGAAACACTATAGATTATATCACAGACTACATATCATTAACAGAGTCATCTATGACATATACTTCACATATTCACACACGGCTTATACTGCATACATTTCAGTTATCCGTTATAGCTATAGCATTGAATGTCAGATTATGTGCCTCAAGAGGAGTTCCATCACATTCTGGTCTCAAGCCGCTCAGCGGAAACTATTGTCCGCTCAGCAGTTTGAGCTTTAGCGCTCAGCTCTGAAATATCTCCGCTCAGCGGGTAAGAGTCTTATCGCTCAGCGGTCTGATAACTTTTAAAATATCTCCACCGACCCTTATCCTTTAAGAAAAATATCTTTTCAGACTTTCCACATGGCCTGCAGACTGCTCAGCGGTAACCGTCTCCCACTCAGCGCTCTGGAGTTCATGTGCAGTCCGCTCAGCGGCACCAGAGGCCCCTCAGCGGTCACTAGGCGAAACTGAAAAACCGAATGCATCATTTTCCATCCTCTTCCTCCTTTGCTCCCATGGAACCCTACTTGAGGTTAACACATATTTCATACATAATAATCCTATCTAATCCAGGTCACAAGACCCCTCAGAATCATCTTCCTAAACTTAGCATCATTTCTAACATATTTCAGCATAAAATCAATAAATCACATACTTAGGCACATAATCATATAAACACATAAACACTCATCCACCATCAAGAGGTGAAGAACTAGAGTTACCCACCTGTGGGGAAGCTGTCCGGTGAGGAAAAAGTGTAGGGGAAGTCGTCCTGTGTTCGACCGCTCAGCGGGAAAGTCACGGTGCCAAATTAGAATTTCTTTTCTCAGTGCTTACTGAGGCTTCCTCCAAATTCAGTTTGGAAACGGTAGAAGTGAAGAGGAAATTTCCCTGAGCACTTCCATGATGATCTTGTTATTTTTTCGGCGTCCGGCAGCATCACAGCAGTGCACGAATGGAACAGGGAAAACAAGGAAAGAAAACTAAAATGAAAGAAAGCAAACAGAAGCAGCAAACCCCATAGCTTCCGTAAAGAAACAAAGAAAGGCGTTAGGGGGAGAAGAAACAAAGAAAAGCAAAGAAAGAAAAACAAAGAAAATAAGGAAAGAAAAGAACGGAGGCGAAACAAAGAAAATAAAGCATAAAGCTTCAAGAGAAAATGAAAGAATTTGCGTCAGTGGGGGAGAAGGGAAACGAAGACAAAGAAACAAATAAAAGAAGAGAATATGAAATTTTGGTGTCAGGGGATAGCCCCCCACCGTCCTATATACATATATATCTATATAATATAACTTTTCTTATTTTAGTATATATATTATATATATTATACATATTAATATTATTATATTATACTTTTTCTTATAACATAATGGAGTCAGGGGCCATATGTATCTATGGCACCCCCCGCCTGATACATATATATAATATTTTATATTATAACCTTTATAAATGTTATTATATTATTATTTTTACTATTTCCTAAGATTATTATATTATATAATAGTATATTATATGTAAATATCTATTATGGATAAACATGATCCTGTCAGTCTAATTTTGATCATGCTTAATTGTGTTCTTGTTGTTCGCAGTCCCAGTACTTTACGTGCGGATGTCCGAAAAATAATCCGGACATACCCTCGCGCTCTACTAATTTTTCCTTATTAATAGTTGAGTCCGGTGGGAATATTCAGAGAATTATTATTTTATTAGTGTATTTTACGGTTACTTTTGGTATCCGAAAAAATTTCCAGTTGGTCCGAAAATCGTCCGAAACTGAACCGCTTTCTGTTTTACCAACACCTTAGGTTTTCTAGAGGTCGAGAGGAATCATTAGAGTATCAGCAGAATTTGGAAATACCCCACAGAATAATTTCTACTGACCTCGAGAGGTTAATTCCTACAATGGGCTCTATAAATAGTTGTTTGGGGGAACTTTCCACTAAGGGATACACTCATAATATTTTCCTCCGTTCTAAATTCATTTATACCTTATTTTATTTATTTTTACGAACCTTCTATTAAGGGGAAAAATATTTTACTAAGGGGGAAAAATACGGGATGTTACATTCCACCCCCCGTCATACTAGTGTCAATAGAGGACATTACTATGGTGGGAATAACACCTATTCTGTTATGCTGCTGTATTCTGTTATGCTGTTATTTGCTGCTATGCTGTCATAGTCTGTTATGCTGTTATATCCTGTCACACATATGTACATTCTGTTATGTCTATACTGATCATTCTGCTTGACATATTCTGCTGATTCTATTTGTGTTTACTTTGGATGATCATGTGATGCATACTCTGGTAATTCTGTCATGCTGAATGTACTCTGAATATATAGTCTGCTGTTATGCCGTACCGTCAAGAGCACGCTCGAGACGGGTTTCACGAACTGTTAACCAGCACGAGAATGTAGTAAGCAAAAGTAGTCCCCATGTCACATAATAATGCTGATAAAGCCGTTCAGATAGGCCAGATAATAAATAGTAGGCTGATTAGTATGTATGTTCACTTAGAGATCTCTGAGCGGCCTGAAGTCTGACATAATCTGATACGAGACTCAGGAACTAAAGTTATTTCCACTGAGAACCTACCGTTCTCATTCCCCACTATTTTATGACTTCAGGTACCGAAGATGATGAGTCCTATTTTGAGGATGCAGAGGAGCCGCCAGAGGAGCCATGAGCGGCTATGACTGGATGAGCTTAGAGAGATATAGTTGTTTAGTTTTGCCAAGGACATACTGAGTAGCATTCCAGTAGTCCTTGTATTTTGATGCGGTGTATTCTGGATTCTGTATGTGACACTTTGATCTATGTACATATTATGTATACCTTATACTATGTGACTTTGTATGGTGGACCCAGTGGATGTATATTACATGTTCTATTCATAATAATGTTATC
>QANU01007377.1:39900-64397 GCA_003254905.1 Nissolia schottii
TTACATGCATAGAATCTTCCGTGAATATCTGGATGATTGTGTCATTGTCTTTATTGATGACATTCTGGTGTACTCTAAGAGTGAAGAAGAGCACACTAGACATTTGCAGATAGTACTGGAGATTCTAAGGGAGAAACAATTGTATGCCAAGCTCTCCAAGTGTGAGTTTTGGGCCAAGAAAGTGCAGTTTTTGGGTCATGTGATTTCAGATCAAGGCGTATCAGTGGATCCTAGTAAGGTTGAAGCGGTTAGAACCTGGGAGAGACCCACTTCAGTTACCGAGCTATGGAGTTTTCTAGGATTTGCTGGGTATTACAGGAGATTTATTCAGGGATTTTCACAGATTGCCTTGCCGTTGACGAAGCTGACAAGAAAAGGGGCAAAGATGAATTGGTCCGCAGAATGTGAACAAAGTTTCTGCGAGTTAAAGGAGAGGTTGACCACCGCTCCAGTACTAGTATTACCTGATCCTCAAGAACCTTTTGAGGTCTACTGTGATGCGTCAGGTGCTGAACTGGGTTGTGTTCTGATGCAGCGACGTTAAGTAATAGCTTATGCCTCGAGACAGTTGAAGCAGCATGAGGTAAATTATCCTACACATGACTTAGAGTTGGCTGCAGTGGTATTTGCATTGAAGATCTGGAGACACTATTTGTATGGGGTTCGATTTGAGGTATATTCAGATCATAAAAGTCTGAAGTACCTGTTTGATCAGAAGGAGTTGAACATGCGTCAGAGGAGGTGGATCGAATTCCTTACGGATTATGACTTCAATCTTAATTATCACCCAGGGAAGGCCAATGTAGTGGCTGATGCTTTGAGCCAGAAGTCTTTGCAGATGGCTCATATGATGGTACAAGAGGCAAAGTTACTGGAAGAGTTTCGTAACCTTAATCTGACTGTTGCACGTCAGCATAATAGGTTGACATTGTATCCCCTTCAAGTCAGTAGTGATTTTAAGCACTGAATAGTGGAAGCTCAGAAGAATTGCCAAGAAGATACTTGGTGCAAGTTTTGCAAGGCCATTGGAGAAGGTAAGATCAAAGAGGCGACTACAGATACCGATGGGATCCTGAGATTTGACGGGCGCATCTGTGTGCCTAAGGAGGGCAGCTTAAGGGAGGATATTTTGCAGGAAGCTCATAAGAGTCAGTTCACGATGCATCCAGGTACTACTAAGATGTACCATGATCTGAAGCATATGTTCTGGTGGCCAGGGTTGAAAAGAGATGTTGAGAACTGGGTACAGAAGTGCTTGGTTTGCCAAAAGGTGAAGATCGAGCATCAGAAACCACCAGGGCTGTTGAATCCTCCAGAGGTTCCAGAGTGGAAGTGGGAGGCCATAGCCATGGATTTTGTTTCAGGTTTACCACGTACCCGAACTAGAGTTGATGCCATTTGGGTAATTGTGGACAGATTGACCAAGTCTGCTCACTTTATCCCAATCAAGATGACTTATTCATTGGAGAAGCTTGTGCAGCTGTATATCAAGGAGGTGGTAAGGTACCATCTTCTATTATCTCAGACAGAGATCCCAGATTTACCTCCAGATTTTGGACTGCGTTTCAGAAAGCATATGGATCGCAGTTGCACTTGAGTCCTGCATATCACCCTCAGTCTGATGGTCAGTCTGAACGTACTATTCAGACCTTGGAAGATATGTTGCAAGCTTGTGCACTAGATACACCAGGAAACTGGGAGGACATATTACCATTCGTGGAGTTTGCTTACAACAACAGCTATCAAGCTAGCATTGGTATGGCTCCATTTGAAGCATTGTATGGCCGAAAGTGCCAGTCGCCGTTATGTTGGAACGACAGCAAGCAGTATCGTTGTCTAGGTCCTAAGGAGACCCGGGAGACAAAAGAATTAATGAAGTTGTTGCGCAAAAGAATGTTCACGGCGCAAAGTCGGCAGAAGAGTTATGCAGATAACCGGAGGAGGCCACTTGAGTTCCAAGAGGGAGATCATGTCTTCCTAAAGGTTACTCTGGCAACAGGTATTGGGAGGTCATTGAAGGTCAAGAAGCTGAACCCCCGATTTATTGGACCGTTCCAGATTCTAGATCGTATTGGACCGGTAGCATACCGTATAGCTCTTCCACCAAACTTAGCCAATATCCATAATGTTTTCCATGTCTCTCAGTTGCGTAAGTATTATGCATCCCCCGACCATGTGCTGCAACCAGAACAGATACAGTTAAGAGAAGATTTGTCTTTACCGCTGACACCACAGAAGATCATTGATCATAAGGTTCGTCAGACGAGGCACAATGAGATTCCTATGGTACGAGTGGTATGGACGAATGGAGAAGTAGAAGAGCACACATGGGAGTTAGAAGCGGACATGAAGAAAGCCTACCCAGAGTTATTCTGAGAGGTATGGATCTATCCTTATCTTTCAATTTCGAGGACGAAATTTTTTGAAGGGGGTGAAATGTAACAACCCGACCTTTTTCCCCTTTATTAACATGTCACATGATAAATAATTTAAATGAAATAAAATTTAAGTATTGGTTTTATTCCTGTAATATTAGTTAAAAATAATAATTTTCGATCTCGTGGCGTCCGTGACGTTCGGGTCGATATTAGGTTATTATAGGAATTTAATCACGACTCAAAGGAGTCTGTAAAGTACATTAATATGAAAATAAATTCAAGAATATTCCAACTAACATTTAAATATTAACAAGGAAAATTAATAGGTCATAACAGTATGTCCAAAATATTTTTAGGACTTCCGAACATAAATAGTTAATGAGAAAATATGACTAAAACACACATAAACCATGGACACATGGATGGCCAAGGGCCACATATTTCCACCGCCAGCCCTTGCCTCACAAAGCACCTGTACACCAACTCCCTATTCATTTTGGTTAACTTTAATTATGTTAACCAAAGCTTTCTTCCTATTATTTCATGCAAGAAACAAAAGCTCATCTACAGCTCCCACACTATTCGGAACTCTCTTCCCACCACCATCACCCTTTGCCTTTCATCATCTTAATTTACTCTCAAATTCGTAAAGAAGACAAGCAAGTAATAAGGTTGTGAGTTTCTCTTCACTTGGAGGAAAGAACACCAAGCTTCCATAACCTAGGTTTCCACAATTATTCAACGGTTTCACTTCTTGGCAAGAAGAACTCAAGCAAGCAAGCAAAGCTTCCTTCCTCCATCACTAAACAACTCTTTAGCAAAGTGGGTAATTCTAGTTCCTTACCTCTTGGATGGTGAATGATTGTTATGTGATTATATGTGTATATGTGTGATTCTTGAATATATGAACATATATGTTAGAAATGATGCTAGGGCTAGGAAGATGATTCTGAAGGGTCCTGTGACCTGGACTAGATAGGTTTATTATGTGTAGAATATGTGTAAAAGCTGTGAAATAGGGGTAAAAGCTCAAGAAGGATCCATGGGAGAAATGGGAAAAAAGAGGAGTCTGTTCAGTTATTAAGCGGCAGCTGAACTGGTGCGGAATGGTTCTGCGGAACGTGAGTGAGAGGAGTTTGTAGTGGTTGAGCGGTGCCTGAAACTGGCACTGATTGGTTCTGCGGAGAGTGATGAAAGGAGTATAGCGAGTGGTTGGTCGGCGCCTGAACGGGTGCTGAGTAGATCCGCGGAGAGTAATTGAGAGAAGTCGGTAGTTGTTGAGCGGCGCCCGAATTGGTGCTGATGAGTTCTGCGGATAGGAGTCCGAAGAGTTGATGGGCGGGCACCTGAGATACTGCTGAGTATTTCCGCGGGGAGTGACCGAGAAGAGTCTAGAAAGCTGATGAGCAATACTTGAGAGGAGTTCTGTGTGGGTTCCGTGGAGGTTCCCTAGTGTTGCCGAGTAATGACCTGGTGTACTGAATGGTTCCCTGAAGGGTCTATGCGAGGGTTCCGCAGAGGATCCCTGGAAAGGCTGGGAAGGTTACGTGAAGAAGGCTGAGTGAGCACCAGTAGTGGTGTCGAGTAGGGTTCCGCGGAGGAACCCTGGAGCGCGAGCGCTGGGTGGGTTCCGTGGAGGGACCCCGAAGTTGATGAGAGAGTACAAGCATGTGTATGATGAATGAATGAGTTATGACGAGGTATATGCTGTATGTAAACATGTGAATTTCATGCAATATGTGACCTAATGCATAGCATTTCATGCATTCATGATCACCCAAGTTTAAAGGATTAGAAATAACTATGAGATAAGTAAAGATTCTGAAATAAACCATAGGAAACAAGATATACCATGCTGCAGGTACCAATGCTGCTGAAAAAGGGCTAATGCCCAATGCTGCTGATAAAGGGCCAATGCCCAATGCTGCTGAAAACAGGGCGAATGCCCAATGCTGAAATTGGCTATATGCCACATGCTGAATAGGCCGTGATCACGTGAGCCACTATGATCCCACTTCAGGAGGTCGAGGCATCCTGAATGTGGAAGCCCGCCACAGGTGGTGTCGAGATGGCATACCTGGAGGTGTGTGGTTACCACGCCTATGCATTATTGAAAGAGGGCAAGCTTAGGTGGGGGTACAATATCCGCCCACTGTCGAGGGGTCCCGAGGGGGCACACGGCAGGTGGAAGCCCACCGCAGTAAGGTCCAGACAGTGTCGGCCTATACTGAGGGTGTGAGGTTATTCCGTCATACTAGTGTCAACAGAGGACATTACTATGGTGGGAATAACACCTATTCTGTTATGCTACTGTATTCTGTTATGTTGTTATATGCTGCTATGCTGTCATAGTCTGTTATGCTGTTATATCCTGTCACACATATGTACATTCTGTTATGTCTATGCTGATCATTCTGCTTGGCATATTCTGCTGATTCTGTTTGTGTTTACTCTGGATGATCATGTGATGCATACTCTGGTAATTCTGTCATGCTGAATGTACTCTGAATATATAGTCTGCTATTATGCCGTACCATCAAGAGCACGCTCGAGACGGGTTTCACGAACTGTTAATCAGCACGAGAATGTAGTAAGCAAGAGTAGTCCCCATGTCACATAATAATGCTGATAAAGCCGTTCAGATAGGCCAGATAATAAATAGTAGGCTGATTAGTGTGTATGTTCACTTAGAGATCTCTGAGCGGCCTGAAGTCCGACATAATCTGATACGAGACTCAGGAACTAAAGTTATTTCCACTGAGAACCTACTGTTCTGATTCCCCACTGTTTTATGACTTCAGGTACCGAAGATGATGATTCCTATTTTGAGGATGCAGAGGAGCCGCCAGAGGAGCCATGAGCGGCTATGACTGGATGAGCTTAGAGAGATATAGTTGTTTAGTTTTGCCAAGGACATACTGAGTAGCATTCCAGTAGTCCTTGTATTTTGATGCGGTGTATTCTGGATTCTGTATGTGACACTTTGATCTATGTACATATTATGTATACCTTATACTATGTGACTTTGTATGGTGGACCCAGTGGATGTATATTACATGTTCTATTCATAATAATGTTATCCGCTTTGTTATATTTGTTTTATTCTAACGCATGGCTCTATTTTATCATTACGGTGATACGGACAAAAGTTTAAAATGGGTCCTTATTTTTCCATAAGCAATGACTATTTTCAAAAGATAACTATGGACTAAGGTATTCCGACCAAGTAGACAACAACCTAGTGAGCTTTGTTTACTACGTACGAGTAAACAGTTAGCTAGGGTGTTTCACATAGAGTTCGTCTACAACAACAGTTACCATGCTAGCATTGGCATGGCCCCCTTTGAAGCACTCTATGGCCGAAAATGTCTGTCGCCCCTCTGTTGGAACGATGGTCGTGAATATAGATACTTGGGACCCGAGGAGACCCAAGAGGCTGAGGAGGGCATACAGCGGATTAGACAGCGGATTCTCACAGCTCAGAGTCGTCAGAAGAATTATGCCTACGTCCGAAGAAGACCTTTAGAGTTTCAAGAAGGAGACCATGTATTCTTGAAGGTCACTCTGACTACAGGCGTTGGGAGGGCCATGAAGGTCAAGAAGCTAAGTTCGCGATTCATTGGGCCCTTCTAGATATTGGAGCGCATCGGACCAGTGGCATATCGGATAGCTCTACCACCGAACCTGGCAAACGTTCATGCTGTCTTTCATGTGTCTCAGTTGAGGAAGTACTATGCTTCTCCGGATCATGTGCTCGAGCCCGAGAAGATCATCTTGAGAGAGGATCTCGCCTTACCGTTGATGCCGCAGAAGATCATTGACCACAAGACCCAGAAGACTCGTAACAAGGAAATTCCAATGGTACGAGTTATCTGGGAGAACGGGAAGGTCGAGGAACAGACTTGGGAGCTGGAGGAAGACATGGAAGTGGCCTATCCAGAGCTATTCTCAGGTACGAAATTTCGAGGACGAAATTTTTCTAAGGGGGTGGAATGTAACATCCCGCTCCTTTCTTAGCAGAAATTTCCCTAATTAATTGTTCGTAGAGCATCCCGTATAGGTTAACATGCAGATTAATAGAAATTTATCTATTTATTTTCTTGAAACAATGATGACACTCAAATAGTCCCTCATGACCCTTAGAATTTACTGGAAAAATTAAACCGTCGAAAAAATGGAGTTCCGCTCACTTTCGGACAATTCCGCAGACACTAGAGCAGTCTCGTTGGGCCCCATTTAGCCAGTAGAACTGAGTAGCGGGCCCCAATATTGGGAAAACCATACCTTATGTGGGAAAAGATGATAAAATCCCTGGAGCAACCCCAAATTGTTACTAGGAAGCTTGGGCGATCGCGAAAACGCCAGCGGAACGGTCCGGTTCGGACACCGACGGGAGAAAGCGGGTCAAAGGCATCTGTGAAAAATACTCCTCCGGAGAAAAATTCACAAATTCCTTGAAGTATTAATACCTTTAGGTAGAGGGAAATTAGAGGATCGCGACGGTATAAGCAGAATATTTTTCGGACGAACGTACGCGACGTACCGGCACTGCGAGCGATAAAACATGAGCGAAACGGGACCGGGAGGTGGTCAAAGATGGCAGCCCACGTGATTGAATCAGATTTCCATGAAAAATAATTAAAAATTAGGTTACTATTCATTGATTTGACCTTAGAATTATCTAACCTAATTAATTAATTGCTAAATTAAATAGAAAATGGCATTTTGGTAATTTTGGCAAAGGGCATAATGGGGCCAAATTTTCGTGGCTATTTAAGGGCTGGACCAGCAGCCCCAAATTTCATTCATCCATCCCTTGGAAGTGCAGAAACGCTGCCTGTTTGCTCGCCTGACGCGCTGCGGAAACCCTGCCGGAACACTGCGGGAACCAGGAAACGATCTAGGAAGGCTAAGCAACCTGCCTCTTTGCCACCATTTTCTGCCCTTTTCAAGCCTCTAACCTTAGTTTTACTCACCCCCTTATTGGTGATTGTATGCTTGCTTTGTTTTGATGATTTTGTAATATGTTAGAACTGTTATGCTAGGGTTAGGGAGATGATTCTGAAGGGTCCTGTGACCTGGACTAGCTAGGATTTTATTGGTTGGAATATGTGTAAAAAACCTAAGAAGTGTCCATCAGAAAAGATGACAAGAAACCAAGAAAAACAAAAGAAGTACGTTGTTGTTCGCTCAGGTATCGCTGAGCGGACTCATGAATCGCTGAGCGATATCATGAACTGCTGAGCTGCCTCTGTGAACCGCTGAGCGAAGGGTACCGCTGAGCTACTCCGGCTGAACTTGAAGATAAGGATGGAAAATGATTTTGAAAACGTGGAGGAATCTCATGGAAACTATCTTGGGCACATAGTCCAACAAACAAAGATTTGATTGATGTATTTGATGGATGTATGTAAGATGTAAGATGTATGTGGAACATTGCATGTAGAATGATTATGTTTAGAAATGTTTAGGTTAGCATGCATCATGAGGACAGGGTTTTCATTTAAGTGTTAGGGCAACCTTAGAGAACTAGAGGTTAATCACCTAAATGCTTAAAGATCATAATTGAATGTTAGGGAACAAGTATGTAGCTATATGATAGGAAGCATCTCTCTTGGCGGACACGCCCCTCACCAGTCCCCACAAAGGGGTGGATTGGTTAACGATGAAGAAGAAAAAGAAAGAAAGGAAGGAATGAAAAGAAAGAAAGGAAAGAAAAGATGAATGAGAAAAGGTGACGTCACACCTAAGAAATGATAATGATATGATGATGATGATGTATGGGTCTCCACTTGGTTGTGTCATAGGGCCAACCCCTCGCCCTCCCATTAGGTGGACGGTTATCTCTATTGATGATCGAAGACGGAACATTAGTTATCCGCGGTGGGTCGCAACCACTCAGGTTATAACGCTGCCTGGTCGACATCAATCAGAGGACAGAAGCAGGTTGTAGATGTTTGGCCGCATCTACATGAGTGGAAAAACTCGGCGCGGCCCTGGTCCATTAGTTAGCTAGGAGCTGACGCAGCCTCGATCCATTAGTTAGCCGAGAGCATGGAAAGCAGGATGCGTCCCGGTCCATTAGTTAGCCGGCATGCATGAGAGAGTCTCAAAGTTAGCATGCATAAAGTATGAAATGAATGAATATGAAATGGTATGATGAATGAGTATGTAATGTATAAGTATATGATAATGTATATGAGCATGTGTATGAAGTAAATACCGTCAAGAGAACGCTCGAGACGGCTATGTATGTACGCAAGAAAAGTTAACAAGCACGAGAACTTAGATAAGCAAGACTAGTTCCCCAGTCACCTAGTAAAGTAGATAAAGCCGTTCAGGACCTTAGGCCAGATAATAATCAGTAGGATGTTAGTATGCATGTTCACTTAGAAACACCTGAGCGGCCTGGTTGATAAGTGAGAAAAGAGATCCCCTACGCTAAGGTTAACCACTGAGGACGACTGTTCTCACCCCCACTCGCTTATGCTTCCAGGAGCAGGCGAAGATTATGAGGGCTACGAGGAGCCATACGAGGAGGTACCTGCAGAGCAGTGATGGCTCGAGGGCAGATAGACAGAAGACCTTTCTTTTTGATATGTATTTTGATGTATTGGACTTGTATATGTAAACTATTATGATATTCTGTTGTTTGTAATCTATGATGGACCAGACACTTATGCATGTAATTATTTATGCCAGTAATGATTATTACTTTTAAGCTTCAACTCTATCGTTTGTATTATATGCTTTGATTCACGCGCGGCTCATACTTTGCAAATAAAGTAACAAGCAGAAAAGTTTTTAAAATGGTCGATATTTTCCTTAACCTGGTATTTTTGAAAGATAATAAAGGACTATGAGTAATCCCACCAAACGAGCAACAACCTAGTGAGCTTTGTATACTACTCGAGGGTATGCAGTTAGCTAGGGTGTTACAGTTGGTATCAGAGCAGTTTAGTCCTACGTGTGCCTATGGATTGAGCTGCACTATGCTTTCGGGCATGATTGACGGTGTAGGTCTTTGCTAAGTGGTATGTGCTAAGTTCATGTGTACCCGCCTTTCTTGAGACTGATCACCTTGAAATTGTGCAGGTACGACAGATTAGGCATGCCGCCTCGTAGAGACTATACACAGCGGACGATGGAGCCGGCAGAATTTGCTGACATCCTTCGTGAAATGGCCCAAGCCACTCAAGCTCAGGCCCAAGCCACTCAAGCCCAAGCGCAGGCAATGAATCAGATGGCAGCAACTGTAATACATCGGAATCCGGCCCCAACAGCTGAAGAGGCAGAAGCGAAAAAGTTTGCTGAGTTTGGAAGAGCAAACCCCCCGACTTTTGAAGGGTTGATGGACCCAGAACTCCTTCATAACTGGATAGCAGAAACGGAACAGGTTTTTGAAGATGTCCCCTGTACAGAGGTGCAGAAAGTTTGATTCGCTACAAGGAAGCTGCGAGGTGCGGCTAGAACCTGGTGGAACACCACTAGACCTCTTTTAGAACAGTAGGGAGGTCCTGTCACATGGGAGTGATTTACCACTGCTCTCTTGAACAAGTATTTCCCTAAGGGGCTTAGGGACCAGAAAGAAGCTGAGTTTATGGAGTTGCAACAAGGGGACATCACCGTGGCTGAATACACGTCCACCTTTGAGAGGTTGTGCCGCTACTCCTCTACATATCAGTGGCTCCCCAATGAAGCGTGGAAATGTGGAAAGTTTCAGAGGGGACTGAAGGAAGAGCTTCAGATGGCCATTAACCATTGGGACATCCAGGATTATGCCCTTTTGGTCAGTAAGTGTATGACGCTAGAGGAATCGGCCAGGAATTTGGTCAGGGCTAGGACTGCCAGGAACAAGAGGAAGATGGAGGAGCAAGGGAGTTCCTCCCAAGCACAGCGACAGAAGGGACCATTTCAGGCTCCGTTCTCTGGCAGAGGTAGAGGACAGTTTCTCCCACGACCGCAACAGTGGACAGTGAGACCGCAGGGTCCGAGGGGACCAGGATTTTTCAGACCCCCGCAACAGATGGTCAGGCCTCAGCAGCCAGCAGTCAGGCCACCACAACCGAGTGGTGTTCCAAGGAGCTCTGGGAAAGACCCCCGAGGAGTTGCACCAGGTCAGGCGCTCAGGCTGCCGTGCCCGAAATGTGGGAGGCTCCACCCGGGAGAATGCTATGCGGGGCAGAATGTATGTTTTAGATATGGGAAAGGAGGACACATTGCTAAGTATTGTCCAACGACTCCACCGCCCGCCCAACAACAAGGACGGGTCTTCATGATGTCCGGGGAGGAGGCCGAGGATGCCGAAGGTTTGATTATGGGTAAGTGCACTATGTTGGGTACTACTTTGACTGTATTGTATGATTCGGGGGCATCGCACTCCTTTATTTCCCATGATAGTGTCAGGAAGCTGAACCTATCGCGCGTGGCATTACCCTATATGCTGAGGGTATCTACCCCTACCACTCCACCGGTTGAGACTTGTCAAGTATGTCTCCAGTGCCCACTTCAGTTACAGGATCGAATGTTCGTGGCTGATCTTATCTACTTACCCTTACTGGGCTTGGATGTTATTTTAGGAATGGATTGGTTACGCGACAACCAGGTGATCTTGGATTGCGCAAAGAAACTAGTAACCTTCCCTTCCGTGGTTCCAACCACGCCACCCTCTAAGGAAGAATCAGTTGTTTTGTACTGCTGTCCGTTGGAGAACCAGAGCTTCATCTTCCTGGCTTCATTAGAGGTGGCGGCAAAGCAGGACGTGATGCATATTCTGGTGGTGAGTGAGTACCCGGATGTATTCGCAGATGACATTCTGGAGTTTCCCTCGAAGAGAGAAGTGGAATTCTCTATTAGCTTGGTTCTGGGAACTGGACCAATCTCGATGGCGCCATACCGCATGTCTACGATAGAGCTGCAGGAGCTGAAAAAGCAGCTGGAGGAGCTATTGGACAAGCGGTTCATTCGGCCTAGTGCGTCACCATGGGGAGCTCCAGTGTTGTTCGTGAAGAAGAAGGATGGGTCGATGCGGTTGTGCATTGACTATCGGCAACTGAATAAGGTTACGATCAAGAACAAGTACCCGTTGCTGAGGATAGATGATCTGATGGATCAACTCAGAGGAGCCAAGGTTTTCTCAAGGATTGACTTACGCTCAGGCTATCATCAGATAAGGGTCGCGGATGAAAACATTCCCAAGACGGGTTTTAGGACTCGCTATGGCCATGACGCTCACCAAAACGTCGTTAGATTTCAGTGCGCGATCAAATAATAATTTATAAACCAAGAAAACCCCAAAAACGTAGTAGAGGGGGTTAACCTAGGTCATTTCCCAAAGAAGCAATTTAGAACCAAATCAATAAGTAAGTAAATCGGGGGGTTTTGTTTGATGAATTTAAAAGCGATTAAACGAGAGTAAAATAACAATGATAAAAGTAATATCCTGCATACGGCATTACTAGATCAAGGATTAATTCTCATCGGTTCGTAATTAATTATTCATGAAAGGAGATGTTGTTTATTAGTTGAAATCTCTAACTAATATGCAATTCACTTAAGAAACTACGATCGTCAATCCCTTAAGCATTTGTTAACACAGGCATTAAAACCAAGATCTCAGCATTAAAACCCATATTAATTAAGTACCAATTGCACAACCTAATCAAATCTGATTAGTTCTCCAAAAGTTCCTTAATCATAATTTAACAAATCATACAATCGTCAAGATTCATTAACTTAGATTTAACCTTAACTAATAACATGCAATCGCTATATCATTAATTAAGGGTGGAACGATTCATGCATAATCATTAAGCGCAAGACCTCAAATCAATCTTTAATCTAGTGTTACCGAATGCAAGATATTAAGAAACTACTCCTCCATGGATGGAGGTTTAAAACTCATAACAAGTAAAGAGAAAAGAAAAAGTAAATAAAGAGAATGAAAGAGTAAATGGCAAGGAAAGTGTAAATGAAATTGGAAAGAGTAAATGAAATGGAAGATTGGAACAATAGAACCTGGATTAAATTCGGCAGAACTCCATTACAAGTCTTAAAAGATCACAAAGCACTCTAACAATAACCTAAGTGCTTGAACTAAAATGTAAAAAGTGTAGAAAATGAAAGGAGAAAGAAGATTTCTCAGCTTGGGAGAACTTGGGGGAGGGAGGAAGAGATGATGATTTCGGAATGTTCATGGCCTCCTCTATTTATAGGCAAAATTTGGGTTCATCGCTCAGCGGGTTTGGTGCCTCCGCTGAGCGGTTAGGGCTTTATCGCTGAGCGATGTTGCTGTTCCGCTGAGCGGTCCTGTTAATTCTTCATATTTGAGCTCTTCTCCAGTTTTGCCCTTTTACTCCATTCTTCATGCTTTCTTCTCTCTTGCTCCTTTGCTTCATTCTTCAAGGATAAATTCTTCATCTCTTCAATGACCTTCTTGAATATTCATTTCCTGCAATTCAAAATGGAAAACTACAAAAGAGATATTAAGTATCTAGGGTTAAAATAATGCTTAAACTTGCCATTTTTCTCAATTCTTCACAAAAGAGGATAATGTGCAAATACATATTGATAAGTATTAAAACCACACACTTTAGTATGCATTTGTTCACTTATAGAGTAATAACTTAGGGTACAAAATCCACTTATCAGGCCACTACGAGTTCACCGTGATGTCGTTTGGGTTGACTAATGCCCCTGCGATTTTCATGGACTACATGAACCGGATCTTTAGGCCGTACTTGGACGAATGCGTGATAGTCTTCATAGATGATATTTTGATATACTCAAAGACTGAGGAGGATCACGCCAAGCATCTCAGGTTGGTTCTAGACGTCTTGAGGGAGAAGCAGCTGTATGCTAAACTCTCTCAGTGTGAATTCTGGACCAAGGAGGTAAAGTTCTTGGGACACGTGGTGACAGAGCAGGGAATCTCGGTGGATCCGAGCAAGGTTGCAACTGTGATAGAATGGGAGCGACCTACCATAGTCACAGAGATCAGAAGCTTTTTGGGCTTTGCGGGCTACTACCGAAGGTTCATCAAGGGGTTTTCTCATATGGAACTACCCCTTACCAAGCTCACCTGCAAAGAAGTTAAGTTCGAGTGGTCACCGGAATGCGAGGAGAGCTTCTGCAAGCTCAAGGAGAAGTTGACTACTGCTCCTGTACTGATTTTACCAGATCCTTACACACCGTATGAGGTGTACTGTGATGCCTCGAGGATGGGACTTGGATGTGTGCTCATGCAGAACTGCCAAGTGGTGGCTTATGCTTCTCGGCAGCTGAGACCCCACGAGCATGATTTGGAATTGGCAGCAGTGGTGTTTGCCTTGAAGATATGGAGGCACTATCTGTATGGTATCCGATTTGAAGTATTCTCCGACCACAAGAGCCTACAGTACTTCTTTGATCAGAAGGAGTTGAAGATGAGGCAAAGGAGGTGGATGGAGTTTCTGAAAGACTATGATTTTGGTCTGAACTACCATCCCGAAAAGGAGAATGTGGTAGCGGATGCGTTGAGCAGAAAGGCGTTGCATATGGCTCAGACGATGGTAGAAGAGTCTAAGCTGCTGGAAGAGTTTCGAGACCTGAATTTAGGGGTGGTTAGATAGGAGAGCAGTATCAAGCTAGGCCTACTGCAGATCACTAGTAGTTTCAGGCAAAGAATAATCAAAGCTCAGCAACAGTGTCAAGAAGACCTCTGGCTGAAGTTTGTCAAGGCCGTGAAGGAGGGGAAGGTCCAAGAAGCAGTGGTAGGCAGTGATGGCGTCATCCACTTCAGCAACCGAGTTTGCGTACCCGATGAAGGTACTCTGCGAAGGGATATTCTGAATGAAGGTCACAAGAGCAAGTTTACTATGCACCCAGGCATCACCAAAATGTATCATGATCTGAAGCAGATGTTTTGGTGGCCAAGTTTGAAGCGAGACGTGGAAGAATGGGTGCAAAAGTGTCTGGTGTGTCAGAAGGCGAAGATCGAACACCGGAAACCTCCAGGATTGTTGACTCCTCCGGAGATACCCGAATAGAAGTGGGATGGCATATCCATCAATTTTGTATTGGGATTGCCACGGACGGCGAGGAATGTAGACGCCATTTGGGTGATTGTTGACTGACTCACCAAGTCTGCCCATTTCATTCCGGTGAAGATGACTTATCCACTGGAAAGGTTGGTGCAACTGTACATAAGGGAAGTGGTGAGATTACACGGCGTACCTTCGTCCATCATATCAGACAGGGATCCTCGATTTACGTCCCAATTTTGGACAGTTTTTCAGAAGGCATATGGGACTCAGTTAGCATTGAGCACGGCGTATCACCCGCAGACTGATGGACAAATCGAGAGGATGATTCAGACCCTTGAGGATATGCTGAGGGCATGCGCACTTGATTCACCCATATATTGGGATGAGCTGTTACCGTTCATAGAGTCCGCCTACAACAACAGTTACCATGCTAGCATTGGCATGGCCCCCTTCGAAGCACTCTATGGCTGGAAATGTCCATCGCCCCTCTGTTGGAACGATGGTCGTGAATACAGATACTTGGGACCCGAGGAGACCCGAGAGGTTGAGGAGTGCATATAGCGGATCAGACAGCAGATTCTCACAGCTCAGAGTCGTCAGAAGAGTTACGCCGACGTCCGAAGAAGACCTCTAGAGTTTCAAGAAGGAGACCATGTATTCTTGAAGGTCACTCCGACTACAGGAGTTGGGAAGGCCATGAAGGTCAAGAAGCTAAGTCCCCGATTCATTGGGCCCTTCCAGATATTGGAGTGCATTGGACCAGTGGCATATCAGATAGCTCTACCACCGAACCTGGCAAATGTTCATGCTGTCTTTCATGTGTCTCAGTTAAGGAAGTATTATGCTTCTCCGGATCATGTGCTCGAGCCCGAGAAGATCATCTTGAGAGAAGATCTCGCCTTACCGTTGATGCCGCAGAAGATCATTGACCACAAGACCCGGAAGACTTGTAGCAAGGAAATTCCAATGGTACGAGTTATCTAGGAGAACGGGAAGGTCGAGGAACAGACTTGGGAGCTGGCAGAAGACATGAAAGCGCCCTATCTAGAGCTATTCTCAGGTTCGAAATTTCGAGGATGAAATTTCGAGGACAAAGTGGAAGAAACAAAAGATGAAAAAGAACAAAAACAAAAGCAAGCAAAGGAGAAAACATTCTATCCCAAAACAAAAAGAAGAAAAAGAAAAAGGGATAAAAGACAAAAGAAAATCAAGAAAGAAAAGGGTTGAAAAGAAGAAGAGGAAAAGAAAATTGTTAAAAAGAAGCAGTGACAACAAGAAGTTTGGTTTTCAATGCTCTCTTAATTGGAAATTTTTGCATACCCAGTAAAACCAATTTTCTTTGTAGCCTAGCCCCATTACAACCCTTGAAAGTTCTTTTTGATCCTTGCATGACCATACTTTTGCATTGAATGGTGAGACAGGTAACAAATTTAAATTGTTGTGATTCAATGGTGATATAGAGTGGAAACACTCACCCTAAATTGGTCCACTGACCATTGTGTGCATAAAGATAATTTCCTTGGTGGAAAAGACATTGGATAGTGTGATTTGTTTATGCTATTCAAGTAATTGTGCATGTGACTTGTTCAGGTTCTTCTATGATGTTTACATGGTCTCAAGCTTAAGCTGTTTGAAGCATTTCAATTCATTGCATTAACCGATTGTTCATATGCATTAATCTCTTGTGAAATAATTCTACTACCTCTTGTTTGAGGACAAACAAGGTTTTAAGTCAGGGGAAGTGATAAGTGCCCGATTTATGCAAATTTGACCTATCAAAATGGCACTTATCTATTATGTTTTTAATGAATTATCTAATGAATACCCCTTATTTTGTAGGTTTCTAATATATTTTGAAGATGGATGCATGTAGAATTTATGAGAATAATCCCATGAAGAATGGAAGAAAAGGGCAGAATTGGAACAAAGCTAAAATTGAAGAAACAGGCAGGATCGCTCAGCGGATGAGGAGCAGCGCTCAGTGCAAGAGGATGAACCGCTTAGCGGTTAAACCCTTACTGCTGACCGGTTGGAGGTCGGCCACCGCTTTTGACCCGCAATAAATGCTCCAGCCTGGCGCCACCTCAAGCCGCCACCAGCAATTAATGAAACCGCGTGGAAACCGCGTCCGCCACCATAATTGACCAAACCGCTCAGCGGCGATACCCTAACCGCTCAGCGGTCCCTTCCTAAAAACGCTTATAAATAGGCTGGCCGAGTACCATTTTAGGGCATCTTCTTCCACCCCCCAAAACACCATTCTTTCTCCATTTTGTTGTACTTTAAAGCTTAGTTTAGTTTAGGTTAGATTAGGAACAAAGACGAGGCTTGTGAAGGAGCCGGAGATCGAGGGAGCTCGGCGAAGCCATGGCCATGATAGCGTGAGCACGTGTCATGGTCAGTGCCTAAACCTTGCCTCCGAGATACTCTTGTAAGATGGATTCCTAATCCTCTTTTTGTTGGGATTTTGGTCATTATTGTAGTTTGCTTGTATCCATGTAACTATTACATATGAATCTATCCTTTTCTATGATTTGCTTGAATGGTTTTATGCTTAATGCTAGTCTTTGTTTGGTGTTTTGATTCTTGATTTGGGATTTAGTTGTATGAACGGAAGTTATGCTAATTAAATCATAACCAAGTTAAGATCAACATCATTATGCTTAACTAGATTCTAGACTTGAACGTTGTGAACGAAAGTTACAATTATTAGAGTCGGAACTAAACCATTTCATCAAATCTTGTTGCCATAACTGGAATTAAGGTTAGCCGTTTTAACATCTGAATTAATGCTGGTTTACTTTGTTAAGCTTGGGTGCGAAAGTGATAGTTTAACAAAGGGAACCTGTGATCTTGTCATGCGCGAAAGTGATGACAAGTTAAGAACTGGTGGCGGGCAATCAATTGATAGTTCTATGTAATAAGTAACTGGATGCATGAAACTATGATGTGATTAAAATTCCTAACAAGCTCCGGAACTACCTCCGATTTGTTTCCTATTTACTTTTATGTTGTTTATTTACTTATTTATTTAACTATCAACTTATCAAATCTTTCACCTCATTGTTTAATTAAAACGAACTCAAGAACGGTATTTTTGCAACTCTCTGTGGTTCGACTATACCCGACTATACTGCAATTGGATTCCTTTGGAATCTGAAAGCCGTAAAGTAGGATATATATAAATTTAATTTGAACGACAAAAGCGCAGATAAGCTTTGTACAAGCTTGGCATAGTTGTGACAAAACCTAAGCTGTGTTAAGATCTTAGAAAGTGGTGCTTTCATCAAAGTCAAAAATGGGCAGCCCACGTTATTGATTCAGATTTCTAAGCAAAATAATAAAAAATTAAGTCACTATTCATTGATTTGACCTTAGGATTATCTAATCTAATTAATTAATTCATTAAAGAAATTAGAAATGGCATTTTGGTAATTTTGGCAAGGGTAAAATGGGAAAGAAGAGCCAAAATTCGTGGCTATAAATACCATGCCTCATCCATCCTCATTAGAAGTGCGGAAACTCTTCCCGTGTGCTCTACTAACACGCTGCGGAAACCTTGCCAAAATACTGCGGGAATCAGGGAACTATCTGGGAAGGCTGAACCCCCAAGGAACCTGCGTCTTTGCCATCATTTCCAGCCCTCTTTAAGCCTCTAAGGAAGTGGGTAACCTTGGTTTTACTTACCCCCTTAGTGGTGATTCCATGCTTGCTTTGTTTTGATGTTTATGTGCTATGTTAGAACTGTTATGCTAGGATTTGATGATGATTCTGAAGGGTCCTATAACCTGGACTAGATAGGAATATGAGTGTTGGAACATGTGTAAGATTTCCAAGAAGTGACCATGAGAAAAGAGAAAGAAAAAGCAAGGAAAACAAAGGAGTATGCTACAATTTCGCCAGGAATCGCTGAGCGGCCTCATGAGCCGCTGAGCGGACTCATGAACCGCTGAGCGTCCGTGTGCCTCGCTGAGTGAAGTGTACCCCTGAGCGGTCCTACGCTTCTCTGAGCGGCCTATGCTGAAACTGATATGTGTAACATCCCGCTCCTCTATTAGCATAAATTTCCCTAATTAATTGTTCGTAGAGCATCCTGTATAGGTTAACATGCAGAGATTAATGGAAATTTATCTGTTTAGCTTCTCGAAATTCTGATGACACTCAAAGGGTTCCTCATGACCCTTAGAAGTTAGTGGAAAAATTAAACCGTCAGAAAAACGGAGTTTCGCTCACTATCGGACGATCCCGCTGACACTAGAACAGTCCCGTTTGGGCCCGTTTAGCCAATGGAACTGAGCAATGGGCCCCAATCTTGGGAAACCATACCTTATGGGGGAAAAGATGGTAAAACCCCTGGAGCAACCAGAAAGTTTTGGTGTAACATCCCGACTTTCCTTTAGGAAGATTTTTGGCTAGACTTCTGACTCTGGCTTAGGTAAAAAGTACAAAGTAACCCGAATTTGGGTTAGAGGGAATTAATTATGAGGCCTGTCCCCCTTAAATTGGGAGGAAATTAGGAGGTTGTGACCCCGCTAAGCCCCGCAAGGCCGTGCTCAATTTTGGGTGCAAACGGGCTTCCACCTTCTGTGTGCCCTCTCTGGACCCCCCCAGCAGTGGGCGGATATTGTACCCCCACCTTAGCCTGCCCTCTTTCGACAGTGCTAGGCGTGGTAACCGCACACCTCCAGGTATGCCATATCGACACCACCTGTGGCGAGCTTCCACATTCAGGATGCCTCTTTGACCTCCTGAAGTGGGATCATTATTTGGCATCTCGTGATCACAGCCTCAGAATTTTCAGCAGCATTTCAGACTTTATTTCCTTTCAGTACCTGCAGCATGATATGACTTGTTTCCATTGTTCATTTCATAATCTTTACTTATCTCATAATTGCTTCTAATTCTTTAGCTTTCTTTATAAAATGCATGGATGCACATACTACACATATTTCAGTTACCAATCATAGTTATAACATTGAGTGTTAGACTATGTGCCTCAAGATGGATTCCATAAGACATTCTGGTCTCTGGCCGCTCAGCGAAAACTACTGTCCGCTCAGCGGTCTAAGCTCCTCGCGCTCAGTGCTTAAAGCATTTCCGCTCGGCGGTACGAATCTTATCGCTCAGCGGTAAGAGTCCCATCGCTCAGCGGTCTGACACCTTTTCAAAAATATATTTTCAGCCTTATCCTTTAAGAAAAATATCTTCCCATCCTTATCCTTATCCGCGGTGAGCTTCAGACCTCTCAGCGGTAACAGCCAACCGCTCAGCACTCTAGAGTTCACATTTGAAAAATATCGATGCATTCCGCTCAGTGGCGCCTTGGGCCGCTCAGCAGTAACTGGGCGAGGCTGAAAACAGAATGCATCGTTTTCATCCTTTTTTCTCCCCTTTCTCCCATGGATCCTTCTTGAGCTTTTACACATATTCCACACATAATAATCCTATCTAGTCCAGGTCACAAGACCCTTCAGAATCATCTTCCTAAGCCCTAGCATAATTTCTAACATACATAAACATATATACAAAGAATCACACACACACACACATAATCACATAACCAATCATCCACTATCAAAGAGGTGAGGAACTAGAGTTACCCACTTCCTAAAGAGTTGTTCGGTGGTGAAAGAAGGATGAAAGTGAAGCTTTGCTTGCTTAAGTTCTTCTTGCCAAGAAGTGAAACAAATGAAATAGGAAGATGGAGATGTTATGGAAGCTTGGTGTTTTTTCTCCAAGTGAAGAGAAACTCACGGCCTTGATGCTACTTGTCTTCTTTATGTGTTTGAAAGTGAAATAAGGTAATAAAAGGCAAAGAGTGATCGTGGTGAATGAGCTTTGGAGGAGCTTTGGCTAACATAATTAGGAAGAAGCAAATGTGTGTGTGTTTCGTGGGTGAGGGTGGGCTGCCGTGTGAGATTTGTCGCCCTTGGCCATCCATGTTTTCATTTTCTATGTGTGTTTTTGGTCGTGTTTTCTCATTAACTATTTATGTCCGGAAGTCCTAAAAATATTTCGGACATACCATTGTGACCTACTAATTTTTCTTATTAATATTTAAATCTTTGTCGAGGTATCCTCAAATTTATTTTCATATTAGTGTATTTTACAGACTCCGTTGAGTCATGATTAAATAATGTTAATAATAACTGAATATCGACCCGAACTTCACAGAACTCCACGAGATCGCAAAATTATTATTTTTAGCTAATATTACAAGGATTACAGTTAATACTTAAATTTTTATTTTATTTTATTTTATCTTTTCTCATTAATATATTCTTACTTATTTATTATGCGAAATCTTGGTGAAGGGAAAAATCGGGCTGTTACAAGGGTCGTCATAGGAGTTAGGGCGACCTTAGATAATTAGAAATTCACGTTAAAATTTAATGAAGATCATAATGGAACCCTAGGAAACAATGGAAGATTAGGAAGGTCCCGACCCCAGTTGGCACGGTAGACCATAGTTAAGGAGTTTAGTTATATGATTAGGAAACCCCTATTCTCTTGGCAAGGTCTCACAGACACGCCCCTCGCCAATTCAGCAAGATGAATTGGTTATGAGCAACGCAGGTAAAGAGACCTGATGACGATATGCAAAACGGGCATAGGCCCAAATGTGTAAAACGGGCATAGCCCCAAATGTGAAAAACGGGCATAGGTCTGTACAAATGATGTGATAACTAAGGGGCCCCACTAAAAGAGGAAAATGAAACCGGATCGAGTCATAGGGCCGATCTAAGCGTGTCCACACCTGATCACTCATAGGTTTGATCCCTCGCCATTCCAGAAAGAAGGGATGGTTGCACTAATTGCATTCGATGTTTACCTCCTATGAGCCTTGCATGGTTAGCTACCATACCAGTAAAGAGCGCCGCCGGGTCGATGCAATAATGGCAAAAAGAGGTTGTAGTCCAAGGCCAAGGTTACAAAGGTGGAAGGACTAAATAGGACGCAGCTACAGAGCGCAAAAGAGATCCCCCGATTCCTTCATGCATTATGAAATTACATTTATGAATTGATGATCGATGGTATGATGATAAGTATGTATGTATACCTGCTTAAGCATTATGTGTAACTGTTCATGCATTATGTATCGTCAATGGAACGTCCCAAGACGAATAGTATGTCTCTAGTAGCAACGTACGGTTAACAAGCACGAAGCCTAGGTAATAACAAGATTAGAGAGCCAATCACCTAGTAACATAGATAAAGCTGCATAGAGTATAGGCCCAAGATCATAATCAGTATGGTATTAGCTGCATATACACTTAGACTAAACTCTGAGCGGCCTGGAGAATAACCGAGAAACAAGGGAAAAAAAAAGCCACGATTGAAATGTTACTCACTGAGGACCTACTGTAACATCCCGAATTTTCCCCTTACGGGAATTTCGCGAAAATCCCAATTTTTGCTTAATTAAAAGCACATTAGATGCGATTATTTAGACTGGAAAAATTATTTATAACATTAATTGCTTCCAAACGCTAGTCAAGTAATTGTTTCTTGATCTCGCGGAGTGCCACGAGGTCCGTGCCAAATTTTGACAAAAATCGAAATTTCGGTAGACACTTAAGGTATCTGTGAAAATTTCCTCCGGGTAATAAATTCACGAATACCTTAACCGGACATACCTCTATGGTCCGAGAAATTAGTAGATTGCGGATATGTGCTGGAATATTTTTAGAATACCCGAACACGACAGAAAAACAACAAAACGCGATCAAACATGATCGCGAAATAAATTGAACTGGTTTGGGAATTAATTCCCACGTCAGTGAAAGGAAAAATAAAGAGAAAATAAAGAAAAGGACAAAAGGGGAAATAACTAAAAAGGTGAAGGACAAAAAGGGGGAAAACAAAACTTAGGACATAAAGGGAAATAAAAATTGAAGGAAGGGTAAAAGGGAAAAACAAAGTTAGGATATAAAAGGAAATAAAAATTTAAAGCAAGGGCAAAAGGGTAACTAGGCTTAAAAGGATAATTTTGAAAAAGAAAAAAAAAAGAAATGAAAAAGAAGCACAAAGCTTCGTCAGGAAGCTAAGAGCCACCTCCCTGATGCTTATAAATACACGGCCTCAGTGCCATTTTTCTTAAGTTTTTCATCTGCTGTGCTGTTACTCTGTCCGAGTGTGCACGTGACGATTACTCCATCGGACTCAGGAAAAATACTAGGATCATCCTAAAGCTCTCGGGAGTCGTTTCTGACAACTTCCAAGTGTGCCTGGAAAGTGGGTAATCCTAAACCCACTGTCTATGTGGTTTATGTTATGACTGTATATATGTATTTTTGTGCTTTTGACTGAAAAATTACTTTTTACAAATGATAGAGAATAAGGTGCATAGGTTAGATTTTGAGGATTCTGCTGTTTGAAAATCATAAGTGTACTGATTGGACCACAGTAGAAGCAGAAATGTTACGAACTGAAAACCCCCAGAGAAGTTACTCTCACTGGGGCGATTTTTACTGTGGGATTCGAATGAAATCCCTAGGGATTCAAATGAATTCCCAAGGATTTCAGTCGAAAGCAGGAGGATTCAATCGAATGAAAGTCTGAGCAGGATTTCAATCGATTGAATTCTCAAGGGATTCGAATGAAAGAACTCGTAGGGTTTCATTCGAATGACCAAACCTTAGGCATTCTAATGACACAAGATTTTCAGAAACAAAAACTAAGTTTTTGAGACATTCGAATGATGAGGCTTTGTCACTCGAAGTAACACTGAAAAACTGGAGTGTTGAGCATGTGTTTGTGTTCTAATGGGCCTAGAGCCCTAGAAAATTGTTTATGTGAGTAAATGCGAAATTATTATGTTATGTTAATTCATGCATCATGAGGATAGAACACTAGAAGTTATTGTCTAATGAACGAGTAATAAATGAAGATGAGAATGAAATGTAGGAACAAGAGCATGATGAGAAAAGATAAATGTGCATACGAGAGAAAAGAATGATGAGACGCATGACATGTGATAGAAAAATGAATGGATTATGATGCGATGAATATGTGTATGATATGGTCCGCTTCTGGCTTAGCCAAGAGGGCGGCTCCTCGCCACCCGGGAAGGGGGTGGAGTCATGTTTGCCCGGGAAACAGACAGAGAAGGCAGGTCGTACACCACCATGGGGACGACAGTCCTGAGGTGTACGAGGGATTACTGGGACACAGGGAAAGATACGGTGAATGAGAACATGCATTGAAATTCGTGCCTTATCGGTACGATGACCCCTTGCATAGATATTATGAAATGTCCCGTGCCTGGCAAGCATGGTGGAAGGTTTACTTCGCAACATATGCGTGATGATCAGTGTGTCTGTCAGCATACATGTTTATGATGTGGTTATGTAACGATGGTTAGGAGTAGAAAGCGCGAGAACCTAGATAAGCAAGAGTAGTTCCTTGATCACGTAGTAACATAGATAAAGCTGTTCAGGACCCTAGGCCAAGAAAATAATCAGTAGGGTTTTAGTATGTATGATCACTTAGAGATCTCCTGAGCGGCCTGAAGGATACCCGAGTAAATGAACGGTAGTTAGTGCTAAGGAACCCCATTGAGGACCAAGAGTTCTCACCCTCACTCGGTTATGGATCCAGCAGGTGGACGAAGCGTTCGGGCTGACAGCAGATAGAAGTCAAGGCACCGGGATGATAGTGACATTTTGATGGCTTATGTTTTGTATTATGTATGAGGACTTAGATACCTTTTGTGTACATATTTATTATTATGACAATGCGTACTGATGTTGGACCTTGGTTGTATTTATGTATCTACGCACATATACTCTCTATGTTTTGCTTCAGTTACCCTTAACCTATAGCGACTGTTGTTATATATGTTCTTCAAATCACACACGGCCTCTAATTTACAAACTGGTATTGTAAAAGAATAATTTTCAAATTGGTCCATATTTTCGCATAAGAACTATTTGCAAAGGTAAAAGTAAGGGTAAAAGTTAACCTGACACGACGCATAACAACCCTGTGAGCATTGCTTACTACCATGGAAGTAGGCAGTTAGCAGGGGTGTTATAGTTGGTATCAGAGCAGTTTAGTCCTTAAAGGGCCTGGGGCTGAGCTGCATTATGCTTTC
>QANU01007393.1:0-32868 GCA_003254905.1 Nissolia schottii
AGTACAATGCAGAAAATTTGTATGGAACAACATCCTCACGAGGTTTGACATCCCAAAGGCAGTAATTTCTGACAATGGAACTCAATTCACGGACAAAAAATTCACAACGTTCCTACAAGGGTTTAGGATTAAACACCGTTTCGACCGGCATACGGAAGCGAAGCCGTTGATCCTAATCTTCTTGATTTATGAATAATGATGGATACATAGAATGAGTTGCTTCCTTGGATATGGTATTGTTGCTTGGATACATAGTGTATACTTTGATTTGTGGTTAGAATTTAGGGTTTAAATACAATGGAGGTCCATTCACAAGTTTCAAATTTGCCTGTTATGTGTTCATCACTCCTAATCAAGGCTTAAATTAAATCTATAATATAAAACACAAATCACTCGTCGACTTGCTCAACTCGCTTGACACCCCAACAAATTGAGGCAAGACGGATCACCTCATTCAAACCCACACAACTCGACTTGCCCAACCTGCTGACAGGTTAGTTAGTTGGGTGGGTTCTCCCAAAAATTTAACTTGAATCGCCGAATGTACTCTCCTACACAAAAGTTCAAACAAGCTTGGTATTTGTCACAAGTAAGATAACAATCAGATAACTAGCTATCACTATAAAATTATTATTACTGCTACTATTATCATCATCATCATCACAATCACCATTATTATTAGTATTTCTATTAAATGCTTTTTAATACAATGTTAAAAACCATATCTCTCAAAGGCTTAACAAATAAGTTGAGAAAATTAAATAGTTTTATTTATCTCTTTATAATTGTTTCCTTATTAATTTTTGTTTTACGATTTATGTTGTTTGAAAAGATTCTTATATTAAAGGAGATAAATGTAGAGGGAGGTTGTATTCAAAAGTTAACTAACATAGAATAAGAAAATTAACTAGTCCAAACGAAACCACAAAAGTTGGCTCAAGGAGTGAGGGAGGGTTGCTTTAATATTATAAAGAGAATATATGCTCTAATTTTTAGAAACACGAAACTCTAAAAGATAGCTTACTTTCTCCTTTGTAAAAAAAAAAAGAAAGTAGATTTGCCCTTTCATTTTTCTCCTTTTTTTTTTTTTCCTTCTAATCATGCTTTGTGAGCTTACACTTTTCTTTCTGTTTCATTTTTTTCCATTCTTCATTCAACATGCGCTTACTCTATTTTTTTTGGGGATGTTCTACTCTGCTTGAAATAGTATTCCATTTGCTCTACAATAGCAAACTCTTCCATTTCTCAAGGTGCATTTAGAACGCTTTGTATCTAGACAAGAATTATATTCATATGTAGAGTTATGAATGAACCTAAAAATGTAAACATGACTGCTATATTAAGGAACAAAGGGGTAACATGTATTTGTTTGGTAATGAGCTTAAAACTTTAACTTTGTAAACATACATTTATTAAAATAGACCTGCTTTGATGGGCTAAGCATTTGACCCAAAACGTAATGTAGTGTGTCGTATTGAATTGACCTGATAACATTAAACCCATTTGAAATGATCATGAAAAAAACAGAGAGAGATGGTTGGACTTTTTATCCAAAAGTAGTTTGGTTATCAAAGTATGCCAAAATGAACTTTTTATTTTCTTTTATTTAAGAAAGTAATAATAAAAAATTAAAAACGTTGAAGGCTTTCAATTCAATAGTGGTTCATTCCCATGCTTCATTTTTAACTCTTATTTTGTCATGACTATCGAAAGCTTAACTTAAATATATGTAAAAAAAATAAAGAGGATTCTTTTGAAAAAAATTGAAGATATTTGTTTACACGGGCTTTTGAACTTTTGAGGACATACATAGTTTGCTAGATATAGGTTCATTTCCCCTTTATGCATTCCATAATCTTAGCTCTTATCCCTAACAGTTTTATGTGATAATACCAAGATGTAAAGTTGGGAAACACCATATTTTAATCTCAACGTGTGACGTGATTATGATCATAAAAATATAGGAGAAAATTAATTTTGGTGCATAATTAGCCTAAATTGATTATTAATACACACACTCTCAACCATGTATTATTATTTCTTGTTAATAAAAAATAGTTAAGTGTCGCACTTATTACTTCAAAAGTATCAATCGTAACAACACATGATTCGATAAACTTGGAAAAATATTTAAACGCTATCTAATTTAGTGTTATATAGAAATGCAAAGAATCATACATTAATACATTTCTATCTTTCTATTTCTCAATTATTATTTCCCAAACTTGTAATCAAATAGACTATATATATATATATATATATATATATATATATATATATATATATCTCCTCGGTGACAATTCATGCCCTCCAATAGTAAGAGAATTAATTCAAAGGTGAATTCCTCATCAAATTAATGGCTTCTATCATCTATCAACATTTTCTTATAGGAATTTTGTGCGTTGCTTTGGTCTTGAGTTCAGGTGAGAAAAAAGAAAATTAAGTTTATCTCTAAAGTTATGTACTTATGTTTTATAAAATACAATTTGCTCTGATGAAATATGTAAATCATTCTTTTTAATTTTCTTTTTGCATAACTTATTTACTGTAATAAAGAATGAAACTATGTTCTTTAATTTGATTACTTCATTCTTAATGTAGGATCGGCAAATGTTATAGAGGATCGAGGACTAGCGCCAACTAAGCCAGATTCCTCTTTAGAAAACTGCTTGGGGCCATGCTTCAACTGCAACCAGGGTTGCCTCCTTCAAGGCTATCCGAAAGGGGGCGCGTGTGTAGGTGCATTATGTTGTTGTGTGGCGAATTAATCTGGACTCTAAGTAGCGTATGAATTTATGTAATAAACATGAGTTTGATTACGGTGCATGTAATGTGAAATCAATGCAAAATTAATTTGAATATGCTTGTTTTTTTTTCTGTTTTTGTGAGGTTTTTCTTATAAAAGCTGAATATTTAGTGATGAATATAAAAACTGAAATGAAAAGAATTAACTTAATGACAAAAGCATGAGAAGAGTTACATAAATTTAAATATACTATCAATTAAAAAAATAACAATAATTAGGTCCAATACAAACTTTATTCAAATATTACCGAAATAATTTACAATAAGTGATCCGCAATTCGAGAATGACCAGATCCTTTTGTTTATAAGAGAAGAATTATCATAAATTATACATGTGTTTCTATTGAAATGATGTCCGAGCTGAGCATTAACCATGACAAATTGATGGTAATCTTCTTGATTTATGAATAATGATGGATACATAGAATGAGTTGCTTCCTTGGATATGGTATTGTTGCTTGGATACGTAGTACTGAGCTCTAAAATCAGAACAAAAATGAAAAAAAAAAAAAAAAAACTCCAAAATTGAGGGAAAACAGAAGAATGGAAAGGAAAAACATAATAGATAAACGAAAGGGCAGTTAGAGAGGAGGAATACCTGTGCTGTAATAGGAAGCAACACAACATACAAGGAAGAGAACAAAGCAGCTCAAGGTGCTGAGATGGGTGGAATTGGATTAAATTTACATACCTGTGCTGCAAAATACATGTAGTTCAAATCAGATAAATTTGTGGTTTGAGAGATGTCGAAGTGCATGCAGTTCATATTCTTTTCATTTCGTCAAAGATTACTTGTAGTGCCTCATTAATTAGGCAAATTCTAATCAAATAAGAACCACCCAAAAAAGAAAACAAAATAATTCTTCAAATCCTAATAGGGCATATCAAATTTACTCACGTTGACGTTAACTAAGGTAATAAAAAAAAAGTTGGTTTTTCATATATCTTGTGGGGTAAATATTCCATGCTACTTAATTTATCTATTTTTGATAACTTATAACTAAATTCATTAAATTTTATTATCATTTCATGATCTAATATGGCATATTAAAGGATTATATGATATAATGTGATAAATTAATATTTTAAATACAACATTTGTAGAGAGGTGCATCGTAAGCTCAAATGATCCGCAAATCTCTAAATCTCTTATAAGTTAGCTATTTCAATGATTTGACCAATGAATAATATATTACGGTCATATAAAACATGAAATGATTACAAAATTTGATGAGTTTAACTGTAAAAACTATTAATAATAGATAAATTAAGTAGCATAAAGTATTTGTTCAACCAACCTCCTAAATAAAATTGAACATGTTCAATGTAATGCTGAACATTTCAATCTAACCAACTGAAATAGGTTAACAATAAACAGCAAAACAGAGTGAATAATAGGCAACAACAACTATTGTTCCGTGATGGGAATTTCTTTGCAATGACCACTGCTTGAATGAATTCGACCTCATGAGGATCCTTTTTGGTGTAGCCTCAAGAATTGAAATACGAGCTTCAATTATAGAAATTGTACCATGTGATACTCTCTCGGTGGTGTATGGATGGCGGATCTCCTTGGAGATATTGTCAGCATGGTGGCATTGGGTACCTGCAAGCATTCTAACGCCCAAATAAGTTTATATAAGAAAGTGGAAGGTTAGGTTAAAAGAAAAGGGTGGGCATCGTACCTTAGCAAGGGGCTATTTATATCCTAAAAGTACCTCTGAATTAAGGCAAACCATTGTCCTGAAATGAGCTCCTTTAGGCCCACTCCCAAGTCCTTGGTAGTCCTTCCTTTCCACGGAGCTAACCCGTAACAAGGGCCCCCAACTTTGGTCGCTTGCCAACGAGAATGCAAAGCAAGTTCCTTGATGCTCTACGCAATATCTTTGACGTGTGTTATCCACTAACGTAGAATTGTATGACCATGAGGTTGTGTCACTGACACTAGAAGTGACGTGAGGGGTCACACTCATCTCGTGTGACTAACACGTCTCTTGTCAGAAAAAATTGGTCCTCTCATGAGGGGCCACGTGTCCTCCTGCCGTCATTTCATTTTCCTATGGTGCTTGTCCTTGAGGGATCATGATGGCCTCCTAGGGGGTTTTCACTGGGGGATGGGAGTGAACTCTTTCCTCTTCCCCTCTTCCTCCTGTGTATATATGAATAGGTCTCCCTCTTCCTTCCCCCACTGTCTTCTCATTTCCTTGCATCTTCATCTTCTTCCTTTGGTTCTCACGCTCAAGCGAGATTTCAACCTAGGGATTATTATTCTTCTAGGGCCCATCTCTAAATTTCTAGTAAGTTTTGCCTATCTTTTCCTTCTCCTTCCGTTTGTTCCCAATTTCTTTTCTCCCCCGTTTCCTAGGTATATATAGGGTGCTTAGGTGTCCCATTGACACTGACACACATTTGACCTAATATAAAATAGGAGCAGTAATCTTTCCTCGAATCCTTATTTGAATTTCTCTCTCGGTTATGGATTCGTTGCCCTTGATTATTCCAGGTAGTCCTAATGTCAATCTGATAACTATTGTGTTTTATTGTTATATCACATGCTATAGTTAGAGTTAAATTGCTTATAGGAATTTTGGATTATTATTTATCTTTTGTTGAATCTAAAATTTCTTTAAGAGAATACAGTACGTGAAATTTTTTACAACATAAAGACTTATCTCTCCACCACCCCACAGCCCCATACACTCATACTTTCCAAAGATAATATCTAACCCAACCTCACAACACTCTAATATAAGAGTATAAAAAGACATAAGAAATTCAAATACAAAGAGTATAAAGTGTTTCTGGCTAGTATAAATTAAAATGAAAAACTTGTCTCCTAGCCTTATTTGTAGCTTTAGTCTCCTTCTGCCCTTGCACTTTTTAATGATTTTAGACTTTTTCAATGTGTATTATTTCAATCAATCCACAATCTATCAACTTTTTCTTATAGAAATTTTGTAGGTTGCTTTGGTCTTAGGTTTGGGTAAGAAAAATGTAATTAAGTTTATCTCTAAATTTATATACTTATGTTTTACAAAATACAATTTACTCTGATGAAAATATGTAAATACTATTATTTTTTTCTTTATGTTTTTCCTTCGTAATCTAGTTATTGTAATAAAGCAAGGAAGCTACATGCATAAATTGATAACTTTGTTCTTAACGTAGTAGGATCGGTAGGTGTTATAAAGAATTGAGGACTAGCACCAACTATGCCAAATTCACAATTAGAAAACTGCTTAGGGTCATGCTAGAATTGCAACTATGGATGCCTCAATCAATGCTTTGTGAAAGGAGGCGTCTGCATAGGATCTACACTCTAAGTAATGTATGAGTTTGTGCAATAAACATGAGTTGAATTATGGTGCATGTAATGTGAAATCAATGCAAAATTAATTTGAATATTCTTGATTTTTATTTTGTGAGGTCTTTCTTATAAAAGATGAATACTTAGTGCTAAATATAAAGGTTGAAATGAAAAGAATTAAATGACGAAAGTATAAGATGAGATGAGAGTTAACATAAATTTAAATATACTATTATTTTTTTAATTAAAAAAAAAGTTTCGAATACTAACTTTTTTNTATTTTAATTTGTGGGTAGAATTTAAGGCTTAAATATAATGGAGGTTCATTCACATGTTTACTTTTGCCTCTTATTTCATCATGACTCCTATTCAAGGCTTAAATTAGATTTTTGTAAAAAGGGGGGGGTATTCTTAAAACAAAATTGAAGTTATTTGTTTATACGAGGTTTCGAAGACATGTATAATTTGATATATGCAGGTTCCTTTTCCCTTTATATATTCCATTTCATCCTTAATTTTAATAAATCAATCTTAGCTTCTCAACCATAGTTATTTTATATGATAATAATGAGATGTAAAGTTGGGCAATACCACATTTTAATTTCAACGTGTCTCAGTTAGGGTTGAACTTCAAGCTAAGCCTTATAAAAGAAAGATAAATAATTAATGGCTGCTAAATGGTTGACATGCTTGAATTTGAATTCAAGGAATAGGGCAAGTTTCTTATGGTCTACGTTTTCAAGCAATGTTTCTCTCTATAGCATTTGACAGTGATATATGTAGCCTTGTGATGAAGCTTCTAAAAATAAGCTTATTCTCAAACTCTTATGCTTCTCATCATTTCTAATTTGCTTTGGACCCTCGGAAACACAATAATACTATGTGATTTTCATGAGTCCCCAACTTATCAGTCTATCATAGGCCTAAATTTGTGACCTTCCTTGTGTATTATTTTTAGAGTAAATCCTCAAACATGCCTTTCACAATTTTATGATTGGACAAGTTAGTTTTACACAAATAAAAAAACTCATTGTCCCCCTACAAATATAAAAATAATGGGACAAATAAGCTCTTCACAATTTGATTTTCAGATAAATTGACCCCTCACAAATAAATGATTTAAGGTAAGAGACACCTTGTTTGCTCTTTTCATTTTAAAAAAATTCGCCATCTTTATACGAAAAAGATTAATTTTAGCATAGATAACACATGATGATAAGAATTAATATTCAATTCTTCGTTTACATTGACTAACTTCAAGTGATAAAGACTAATTAACAAACATTATGGAAAAAAAATGAGAATGTTGATTAGAAGTTTCTCCTAAAGAAGCAATCCTAAGATGGAACAAGAAATTCTTGTAATCTGCCTTACAAGTTTCCCCCACTTCCAAAACCTTGAACAAATTATTTGTATGAAAGAAGCAAACTTAGTTGAAACCTTCTTTCTTATCCATTTTTCTTGAGATTTATTATGGTATATACGCTTCTTTTGAAGGCCAATGTTTTTTTTTCCATGTTAATGTCTTCTAAGTCTAGAATGTCACTAGTAAATATGTTTCTACATAAACTTACCAACTTCTTTTCTCTTCTTTGGATTCCATTGCTCATGCTCCTTGTGATTAGTGCTTCAGTTAATGGTGTTGAGAGAAAGGCAATTGATTTCTTATCCATTTCATTCCTTATTTTATTATATTATATTAGCTTCATCTATTTTATTTTATTTTTCTTTCCTAATTGAGCTAGAGAAATTTTATGCAGAACTTTTACATTGTTTTCCTAAGAGGTGAACCTTTGGGTAGCGACATAGCACTTGAAGGACATTTAAATGTTCTATCAACTGTTAAAGGAAGGTACAGTGGCCTAATTAACTTGATAGCACTTACTTTTTCATTCACATTTCATGCATTTTGTATGTGTTTGGATATAAGTTCATTTCGTGTTCAGAATAACCTATAATCAAAACCTTGCTGAGACAATTTTTGAAAAAAGAAAAAGAAGGCAATTATATCACTAAAATATGTATTCCTGAACATGAAAATCACATGAAAGTGAGCTATGTAGCTCTTGTTCAATAAAATGTTGTTCTTAAATTAAATGCATCATGTCATAGCCATGCGAAATACATTTCTTTTACTTTTTTTTTTGTGCTTTTTGATTTTGTGTTTTGCTATGTAGCTACCTTGAGGCCAAAGAATCCATGGTATACAGCTACACAAAGAGTTTCAATGCATTTGCTGCCAAACTTTCTGAAGATGAAGCCAAAAAGTTATCTGGCATGTGATCAATTTTTTCCCTTATACTTCATATATTTGTTATAACTAGTGTGTATTTATATAGTCATTTTTTACCTCTTTTTTTAACTAAAAAAAAATAATTTTGTATGTGTAGGCATGGATGAAGTGCTCTCTGTATAAATAAGTACCGGAAGCTACACACAACAAGACCATGGGACTTCATTGGTTTACCTTTGACTGCTAAGAGAAAATTGGTGTCAGAGAGTGACACAATTGTGGCTCTTTTGGATACAGGTCCATCATCATATCTTTCTTCCCATTTTCATTTTTCAGTTTCTTTAGATAAATTACACTTGCCTCTTCTGAGGTCAGGTGATATTACACACGATATCTCTCGATTTATCATGCCTATACTGACCTCCTTATAGAAGTACTTCAGTGTCATATTTCACAAACATAAGAGTGCCGAGTGGAATATCACCTAAACCTTAGAGAAGATTAGTGTGTATTATTTTCAAATTAATAATAAGGCTCGTGTAAACTCAGTGTAATTTACCCCTTTTATTCTTCATTCCCTTGTTCTTGATGTTAAATATTGTATTAATGTTACTTTTAGCACTTTACAATTTAATTGCAAAGCAATGTGTTTTCCATGTTGGTGAGGTAGGGATCACTCCTGAGTTTCAAAGCTTCAAGGACACTGCACTTGGTCCTCCACCACCTAAATGGAAAGGAACTTGTGACCAATATGCTAATTTCTCAGGCTGCAACAAGTAGCATCCCTATCCCTAGTGTACATTAATTGTGTCACTCTTTATTTTCAATCTGTGGAACTGACATATGATTAGCCGTATCTATTATATCATTGATTATCTTAATTAAATTTAAGTGTAAGTAACTAAATACTAGTCTATTTTGATCTGTTAAAATAATTGTTTAATAAAATCATTAAACAATAAATAGTAAAAGTAATCATGTATTAAGAGAAGCATATACTACTATTATGTATTAACCATTTATACCAAGTTTTCAAAATGTAGAACCCCAATTTTGTTAACGTGTAGATTCTCACTTCGATCACCTTCGTGCCTGACAAAAATTGTCGGTCAAAATCGTCCTTGTAAAGGAAAAAAGTTAGTCACGTTAGTCCCTTTGTCAATTTCTTAATGATAACAACTGACATGATACATAAGTATATAAAATTTTAAGTCAAAATCGTCTCTGCAAAATACAAAAGTGAGTGACTTTAATTCCTCTGTTATTTGTCACATCAACTACGGAGGGACTAAGAATAACTTTTCTAATTTCCAAAGATGATTTTGGCCGAAATTTTTTGTTTTAGATAAAGTTAACCGAAGTGAGAAACTACCGGAACGAAATTGGGGTTTTTTACATAATTTTGGTTCAATCTTAGTATAGCTTAAGCTAAGTTCATGTATTTTTTTATTTTTTTTTTGGTTCTGCATTGGAAATTTGTTCAATGGAAAAACTTGAAGCAAGATTATAGGAGCAAAATACTTCAAGCTAGATGGAATGGTTGATCCAGGTGACATATTATCTCCCATAGATGTGGATGGCCATGGAACTCACACTGCATCAACAGCAGCAGGCAATGTAGTCCCAAATGCAAGTCTCTTTGGCTTGGCCAAAGGGACTGCTCGTGGCGCGGTGCCATCAGCNATCGTCCTTGTAAAGGGCAAAAGTTAGTCACGTTAGTCCCTTCGTCAATTTCTTAACGATAACAACTGACATGACACATAATTACATAAAATTTTAAGTCAAAATCGTCTCTGCAAAATACAAAAGTTAGTGGCTTTAATCCCTCTGTTTTTTGTCACATCAACTACGGAGGGACTAAGAATAACAAATCACACAAGTCATCGTATTTAGTTTAACACACATTTAGTAATTAGTAATAACAATGTTATTTGTACATTTAAAAATGGTTTGTAAGAGTGAATATCAAAAATATAAAACATAGTAGTGTGCGTGACCAAGAATTTGTATCTTGGTATTTATTAACTCTTAATGTTTAGTTTTAACTTATAAATGATATTATTTTTTAATTTATCAATTACTTTTTTGGACTAACTATAAATATTATGACAATTTTTTTTTTCAATTTAGGGGCCACTTTGGGAAAAGGTTTCAATAGGACATTGGCAACACTTACAGCTGGTGCTCTTGGTGTTGGGGCTCATTACTTGGCTAGCCTAGCCAGAGAGATAGCAGAACCAATTTTGATTGGCTTTTTTGTCTTCCTCCAAGGTAATAACGAAGTAACAAAACATTATACATCATAAAATGTAAGGCACAAAAAATAATAAAAAAATTAAAAAAATTGAAAAGGAAAGGCCAAATTAAAAGGTCCATTTAATTGATTTTTATTTCCATTTCTTATTTCTGTTTTTCATAATTTTTTAAAGAAAATAGTGAAAGTAGTAAATCGAATTTTTCGGTTTGATTTTCTTTTTTAATTCTCAATTTTAGACTAATTCTTATTTTTTTTCATAATTTTGTCAAAAAAATAGTGAAAATTATAAATGAAAACAAAAAACTATATATTTTTTGCTGTCATTGTTTTCTTTACAAAAATCCTAAAAAATAAGAAACAAACTGAAAACATGAAATAAGAACAAAAAATAAGCCATGCAAACCAAATGTGTCATGATTTCCATCTTTGTTTGCCCTGTTTGGGCTGGTGAAGAGCTCCACTACTCTATTGCCCTCAACTTGGAAACAATTGCTGACTCCTTACAAGGTCTGATTTAGCAATTAATTAATTAATTGGATTAATAAAGTTTCTAAATAAACAAGTTATAGATTGTTACATTAGTTAAAGAAATTGTGGTGAGACATGTTTTTAGTGTCATTTATTTTTAAAAGTACAAAGATTATCTTAAAAATTATTTGTCTCATCTGTTCAATACAGGAATTAAACATTACTTAATTAAGATATTAATTTATATGCACTAATATTGTTTTATAGCCAAAATATTAGTACATTTCTTTATGTCATTTTCAAGATAGGACTATATACATATATATATATACACACACACACACACACACACACATATATATATATATATATATATATATCGTCACAACAACACAAAGTCATATTGAATGCAATGACTAAATAAATTTACCAAAAGGACAAGAAGTAGCAAAAGAGCAAGGTGTAAAAGAAGCCACGGTATACGGAATGGCTTTCTATCTTCTTGTTCCAAAATTCCAACATATCCATCACAAGAATCTAGCTCCCCTCTAGTACCCCAGAAACAATAGTTTCATGTGACGGAATGGTCCAAATTGGTGCAAGGGATCAAAAAGCCTGTGACCCTCCCCTCTTCCAAATACTATAACGGTACATTTGGAATTTTTTTAATCCCCTTAATTGGACCCCACAACAAGCTTATCATTAGTAATGTTGATAATCATATTATATATACTCAACCGATAATGCCAACCCAATTTTGAAAAATTAAAGTTGTTGACAAAACAGCCATTTCCCACTTCTCATCATGCGTAGAAATTAGATTTAGATATAGTTTTTTTTTTTCCTTTTAATTTTGTTCTAGTTACTGTAGTTCCCCCCTGGCTCATCCAATTAATAATTGTGAAAACTCCCTTTTAATGATGTATGATCTCACTTTAATGATTCAGTTAGTCATATCTACTTCGATAATGAAAAGTGGTCAAATTTTATATGCATCATATGAAGTTAAATATTTGTTTTTGAATAAATTTGATAACTTGTAAATTTTAAAAATATAGTTAAATGCATTTTAAAAGTAACTAAATTCATTTATATAATTTTATAGTTAAGTAATATTTTTATATTATACGCATATGATATTTTTAAAATATATTTGATTATATTTCTAAATCCTAATTGAACTGAAAACTCCTGTAACAATGTATTACATATATGTAAGTCTGATCTATTAATCCAAAAAAAATACACATTTAATTTGATCAAATTAAATATTTATTTTTTAAAAAATTAATAGCCAAGCCTTACATATGTATTTAAACTAGTAGTTGTATAAAAAAAAATCTTTCAATGTAACCAAAAAAAACTACTAGGTGTATCACCAAGTCCCAACTTGACGAGGAGCATCACAACCTTCGGCTAGAGTAATTAATGCCAACGTGTAATTTTAGTGGCGGTTGATTAGTTGAACTCTATTCACAATTATACCAAATTACTTGAATTTTTAATTAGTGGGTGAAAGAGTTAATCATTTTTATTAAATAATATATATATTTTTATTTGTTAATCAATTAATTATTATATAAATACTATAAATACATGCTTCATTTTCTAAGTAGTGAGTAAATGAATTAACTTTTTTATACATGTATGTCAAAATTTGATTAGATAATAGTATATGGGTGCATAATGATTAAATTCTTAATCATATAATAATAATAATAATAATAATAATAATAATAATCTTACTCATATACTGGGTTTCCTTTCTCAACGCATACCATACGTACATAGTTGAGTCCAATACGTTTCCTTCTAAATAGAGAAAAAGCTCAATACTTGGTCAAAGAAGTAATATCGTGATTATATTGTTTTCTTTGGCGTTTGGTTTTTGTCTTAATAGTAAATCTTGCATGTGCAAATCTAATAAATAATAATTATTTTTTTTTGGATATAACTTGAAAATACTCAAAAAAAAAAAAAAACCTTTAAAGAAAGTGTTTGATAATATTAACAAGTTTTGATATTCCTTTTCGACCACCGTAGATGGTTTTCAAATTTGCTTATGAAAGTACATAATATATATATATATATATGTGTGTGTGTGTATTATATATACAGGTTAAAAAAGCAAAGGAAAAAAACGTGAACACTTTTTTTCTTGGGGTAATTAGTAGAGTTAAAAAACAAATTGCTATGTTGTTGTGGGATAATGACAAGTTGCTGTACAGAGAGTTAGCCTTTCTTGAGTATATGCCACAACGCTCCCCATGTGAAGACTGAAGATAGATCAATTTTGGAAATTCGATAGCAGTGGCTACTGCAGCATTGATTTGTTGTTATACTATGCGTCATTAATTTGTTGTTAGAAATTATGTACATTCCAGATTTAAGTTTTCTATCCTTTCAGTAATATTTTGAGAAAAACTACAATTTTGTCCCTAAGAAAATTGGGGCATAATAAATTTATGCTTAATTTACACAAACTATTTTTGAAATTTGATAAAATTGTAGTCTAACCCAATTAATTAGGTACAAAATAGCACTTCATCCAAATTTTTCATTACAAACAATCACTAGTTATTTGGAGTAGAGTGTAATTTTAATAACAAAAATATTACATGTATACCTAATTTTATACACTCATATATACACAATTAATAATACACAAACTTTATTATGTGTACAAACATTGCAAACTCTCAACAACCAAAGTTGGAGACTGAAAGGAACAGAGACAAGAAGAAAAAAGAGAATGAACTACCCACATTATCCTCTGACACAGCCACATTAAAAAAATTGACTAGTCATCGTATTGCTCAATATTTTCCCACTTATGTCTTTCCCTATAATCTGACAGCAAACGAAACCTATAATCAATTTGAGACTGCCAAAATCCTGAGCAAATCTTCATGTGTAAAACAAAAACTGAAAACCAAATAGTTCATCATATTTGTAATCTTTATGGCTTTTTATTATGATTAAAAAAAATCGGCTGATGTAACAACATATATTGAGGATAATGGGCTCACAAAGAAGAAGTTTAATTTGTATTCTTTTTCTGACATAACTAGCCTGTCTACGTGGTTGAGGTTTTTATTTTAATTTTAAAGTTCTACATTTATATCTTGAACCATTTTTCGTTTGTTTGTTGTTTTGAAGTAGTTTTCTTTTTTGTCAAGGGCCCTACCTACCCTGTAAAAGCAAAAGTAAAACATAAAGAAAAATATTAAATCTGCATAGAGCGTCACGTGTCCTAAATTGGGTTTAGGGTTAATATTTAATAGAATGCCATTTTAGATAAGGTAGAAAATAATCATTGACAAAATAATAGAAACAATAAAATTTAAATTTTAAATGTTCTCACATCGAATAAGGGAAAAAAAGGTCATTAATTTATCTCTCTCCCTCTAATTTACCTCTCTCCCACTCAAACTTTTAGCCGAATTAAGTCTCTATCGTCTAATTTATAACATTGTCAAAGATTTTGAAACTAATTTATTTATGTCAGAGATGAATATACTCTCTTTTTTTCATAATATTTTGTCCAAAATATTGTCCAAAATTTGTTAAATTAGGTTTTCAAATTATTTATCCAACTCATATTTTAAGATACCATTAATTTTTTTTTCAGTAATGCCCTTAATTTAATTACAATCATTAAATGCATTAGTAAAATATACTTCTCTTTTAACAGGAGTATTCTTATCTATTTAAATACTAGTATTTTACCACTATCTAATTAACATTTGGTATCTTTCTTTAATTTCTATAATGTTATAAAATAGACACTTATTTTAAATTTATTAATAACATTGTCGAGGATTAAGTTGGGGTTTCCTCTGTGAAGCTGCTTCGGGACAATTTGACAGTAGAAATTTGTTGTGATTCTATATATGTAACTTATTGGTTTTGGGTCCATATATTTCATTATCAAATGCAAGTGACTGACCTTAGCCAAAGGCAGCCACTTGGTGATCGGTGAGTCTTGAATATTGGTATAGAGGATATGGTCCCAGAGACCATGAGTGGCCATTATGCTAAAAAGCCACTCATCTATGTTCCCCAAAATAACTTTTTATAATTCATTTGACCAAACACGGTATAATCTCCCACAAAGCCTTTCAATTTCAGGCCTTGCCGGTCGAGTTTAGACGATTCTGTAGAAGTAAATGATTCTATGTTTCTCTGCACATGAAAATGGATAAGAATCTTTAAAACAAGGATCTCACTTTAAAATTAAAGTGAGAATTCTTGCTCAGTCACTCAACTCTCATGTGTATGCATAAGATCAAGTGGAACTTTTTGTCTTCTCTAAATTTATTACTTTGAAACTCTTTCATTGGGTTCATGGCTTTTGATTTCCTTTCTAAATTTTAGTATTGTATCTATAAATGTTGGATTAGTTTCCATGTGCATTCATAATCTCAGTAACTGGCAATTAATGGATTAATCTCAGTATAGATGTTGAACCTAGGAACTCTGGAACTCTCTATCATTTATGTTTTTAGAAAATAATATAAGAGAGTATTCTTAAAGCAAAACAAATTAAGCACTTATATCGCAATTTATAGCTTAGGTGATTATTTTTTTAAGCATGCATGTTTTATTAACAGTAATAAAATCTGTAGGTGAATTTATTTTCTGATGTTTGCTTTCATGGGGTTTTTCCTTATATCATTTTTCTGCTTTGATCAAGTGAATGCCTTCATTTATTTTCTTCTTGTAATCTAAAATATCTATGTAGCTACTATTAGTTTGATTTGTCAATTTACTTTTACTCCCAACACAATTAACATGTGTTGCATTTGAATTCACACAATTAAACATCTTCTAGAAAGATTTGGATAAGGCTTGACATGAGTGCCTGAGAAATGTAAGATTGTGGTCAAGCCTACAAGGATGATCATCACATCACATTGGTCAAGCTTCCAAGGAAAATGGGCTGCCGAATACCTGCCGAATATGCAAAAAGAAGGGCATGATGAGATGGAAATCATTTAACACACATTTAGTAATTAGTAATAATAATGTTATTTGTACATTTAAAAATGGATTGTAAGAGTGAATGTCAAAAATTTAAAACATAGTAGCGTGTGTGACCAAGAATTTGTATCTTGATATTTGTTAACTCTTAATGTTTAGTTTTAACTTATAAATGATATTATTTTTTAATTTATCAATTACTTTTTTGGACTAACTATAAATATTATGACAATTTTTATTTTATTTTATTTTTTCAATTTAGGGGCCACTTTGGGAAAAGGTTTGAATAGGACATTGGCAACACTTACAATTGGTACTCTTGGTGTTGGGGCTCATTACTTGGCTAGTCTAGTCGGAGAGACAGCAGAATCAATTTTGATTGGCTTTTTTGTCTTCCTCCTAGGTAATAACGAAGTAACAAAAAAGTATACATCATAAAATGTAAGGCACAAAAAATAATCAAAAGAAATTAAAAAAATGGAAAAGGAAAGGGCAAATTAAAAGGTCTATTTAATTGATTTTTATTTCCATTTCTTATTTCTGTTTTTCATAAGTTTTTAAAGAAAATAGTGAAAGTAGTAAATCGAATTTTTTGGTTGGATTTGCTTTTTTAATTCTCAATTTTAGACTAATTCTTATTTTTTCATAATTTTGTCAAAAAAATAGTGAAAATTATAAATGAAAACAAAAAACTATATTTTTTGTTGTCATTGTTTTATTTACAAAAATCCTAAAAAATAAGAAACAAACTGAAAACATGAAATAAAAACAAAAAATAAGCCACGCAAACCAAATAGTTATTTTTTATTTTTTTTCCTTCACAAAATCTTAAAAAACATTTTAAAAAAAAACCAGAGACCCTAAAATCTAGCTATTTTCCAATCAATTATTGTAGCTGGTTTAATAAGCAAGCTATAGATAATGGATTTAATCTTTATTTATTTATTTATTTATTTATGTATCTATTTTATTTAATTTTTGTTGCAGCTGCAATAGTATCACTCATTAGGTTTTTTCCAAAAGTGAAGGCAAGATATGATTATGGATTGCTGATATTCATATTGACATTCTCATTGATATCTGTATCTCGGTTCCGTGATGATGAAGTGTTGGAAATTATTACAAATAGACAAAGGGTAGCAAGATGACTTGCTGCGCAAGTAATTATGAGTTAGTTGTAGTTTGTTAATATCCAGCCTGTTAACTATTCTTTCTGTTAGTTAGTTAGACTCCCTTACATCTCATACACTTGTACTCATATATATATAGAGATTGGTTCACCATTGTGACCAACCGAACTCAATGAAACATCCATAGTTTTTTACCTTGCTCCCACACCAACCTCTCCAATACAATTCATGTCTGCTACTTCGTCTGCTGCATCTGCATCATCCTACCTTCCATGAATCTTTACATGGTATCAAAGCAATCAATTCACGTTTCCTCTCTCCATTGATTCAATCACAGGTTCCTCATCTTCTTTCTTAACATTTCACTGCTTGATGTCCATATTTTTCGCTGTTATTTTCCAGATTTCTGCAACCTGTTCTTGGTTCAGCTATCTTGAAAATTCTGAAAAGGATCAATATGGCAGTGCTCTCCTGTGATCTTGGTGTTATTTCAGCATCTTGAGATTACAAAAATCGTGAGAGGAAATCATGCAGTCTCTCATCAATCTCATCTTCACAGATCTGAAGCATTCTCAATTGGCTTCGGTTTCTGTTTTCTGAAATTCATTCTCTGCTCTTCTTATGACTTGCAAACTGCATTTTCTATTTTCTGTTTTGCTTCACCATGGAAGGTTCTGATCATGATCCTTCTTCATCAACAAGAATCGATCAAGATTCATTCTTACAACAAACTCATAACCTGCAACAACTATTGAGATTGGGCAATGCTTCCAATACTCAACAACCTAATCCAACCTTGGATCCCTTTTACTTGCATCCTGGAGAAAACCCAGGTGCATCATTGGTCTCAACTAATCTCAATCCTCAGAATTACCATACATGGGAGAGAGCCATGAAGCTTGCCTTGAAAGGCAAGAATAAAATCAAATTTATAGATGGCACAATTCTTCGTCCACCCACATCTGATCCACAATTTGCAGCATGGGACAGATGCAACACTTATATTCTCTCCTAGATTACTCGTTCATTAAGCCAAGAAATCTATCAAAGTGTTATTTGGATTGATGATTGTTATCAACTATGGCTCGATCTCAAGAAAAGATATCACCAAGATGATATATTCAGGACTACTATCTTACAAAAGGAGTTATACTCCATCAAATGAGGTGAATTGACCATCACCAACTACTTTACAAAGCTGAAAATTCTCTGGGAAGAACTTGACAGTTTTTTACCAATTCCTAGCTATCACTATCCCTCTCCTTGCAGCTGTGGCCTTGGCACTATTCGGGGATACAGGGCAACTGAATATGCAATCAGGTTTTTGAGGGGACTCAATGAGCAATACACTCATATCCAGACCCAAATCATGATGATGAAACCCTTACCTGCCATCCATGACATTTTCTCCTTGCTTATAGAACAAGAAAGACAACTCCATTCCTCTCCATCTGATTCTTTAGCCTTGTTCACTGGCACTGATCAGACCAAGCAGCAACACTATAGAACAAGCTCTGGCTCCAGAGGCAAGGGCAGGGCTACCAGAGGAGGAAGAACATCTGTTGGCCGTGGACATTCCTCATCTCAGTACTACATCTTCTACAATTCTAATGGTCACACCATTGAGAAATGCTTCCACAGGCATGGCTACCCTCCTGGATATCCAGAGCACCTCAAATAGACCAATGCCAAAACACAAGCAAGGGTAAACAATATGATCGTAACCTCTGAGAACTATGCAGAAAGAGGTGATTCAATGGGCCAAAACTTTTCTACCAAGGATCCAAATCCTGATTCTGAAGGTGTGTCATTTTCCAAGGAACAAGGCATGAAACTTTTAGCAATTTTGCAACAACATGAATCATTCCATTCAACTAAGCATTCCACCAACCAATTTTCTACTACTCCAGCCACCCAATCAGGTATCACTTCCATTCTTTCCTGTATTTTAACTCAACACAAATGGATCATAGATACAAGAGCAACAGACCATGCCTACTATTCCTTATATATGTTTCATAATTATTACCAAATTCCCCCTATAGAAGTTCACCTACCCGATGGTACCAAGGTAATCTCTAGCATATCCGGTTCTGTTATATTCTCTCCAGATTTTTATCTCACCAATGTCCTTTACATTCCACAATTCTCATTCAATCTCTTATCTGTATGTAAACTAACAAACACTCTTCCATGTTCCCTTACCTTTTCCCTTGAAAAATGTGAAATTCAGGACCTGAATTCGTTGAGGATGATTGGCATTGCTGACCAAGTTGATGGCTTGTATGCACTGAATACTCCTTCACCTGGATATCATAAGAAAAGTTGCAGTGGATTAGGATCTGTACCTGCATCAATCAATGCTTGTAACATTTTCAATTCTTATAATAAGTCAGATATTTGGCATATAAGATTAGGCCACCCATCTAAGAGAAAATTGCAAATTTTGCATTATGAGTTTCCTGATGTAACATACACTGATATGCACACACATTGTTCTGCATGCCAATTTGGAAAATTCAAAAAGAAACCCTTTACTACAAGTGTTAGTGTAGCTGCAAGCTATTTTGATATCCTACATGTTGACATTTGGGGACCCATTTCCACTCCATCTATGCTTGGCCACAAATATTTTCTTACTATTGTTGATGATAAATCAAGATTTACTTAGATTTTCTGCATGAAATTGAAATCTGAAACAGCACAGCTCCTGCACAATTTTGTCACTATGGCTAGGGTCCAACACAATGCTAATGTTAAGATCACTAGAAGTGATAATGGACAAGAATTCATCATGCATGACTTTTTCAACAAAACAGGAACTATTCATCAAACTACATGTGTGGAAACCCCACAACAAAATGCTATAGTGGAAAGAAAGCACCAAAGCATTTTAAACATTGCTAGAGCCCTACTGTTTCAAAGTGTTATTCCTGCTTGTTTCTGGAATTATGTTGTTGGACATGCCACCTTTTTACTCAATAGATTGGCTAGCTCTAGTATTTCTAACAAATCTCCCAATGCAGTCCTGCATAACTAGCAGGCCGACCTCTCCTATCTCAAAACTTTTGGTTCCCTCTGTTATGCTGCTACTCTTTCTACTGGGAGACAAAAGTTGGATAGCCGAGCAAGACAATGTATTTTTCTTGGATTTAAAAGAGGCACAAAAGAATATGTTTTGTATGATCTAAACTTTAGAGAAATATTTGTCTCTAGACATGTTACTTTCTTTGAACATATATTTCCATATCAATTACATAAGTCAGCCACTGATCCTTCTATTTCAGATAACAATAATGAATTTTATACCACCAATATTGCATTCTTTGATGAATTTCATTCTCATTTGCACCAACCAAATAGTACACTCACTCCTACTGCACACACATTCACTGATGCAACTAACACATTCCAGCCTGTTAGTTCACATATGCCAAATAATGCACCTGTAAGGCAATCTGTAGACACCAATAGTGTAGAAACTTGTCCCTCTCAGGAGGTCACAAGCAGTGTTCATGATGCACCTACACTCCCTAATTCCACTGTTTCACTGAGAAGGTCTACAAGGGATAAGAAGGCCCCCTCTTATCTCAAGGAGTTTCATTGCAATCTCTCCAAAACTTCAGCAATCCCATCCTCCTTAGGTATTCAGCACCCTCTATCTCATGTAATTAACTATGACAATCTTTTCCCCACATATAAACAATTCTCCTCAGCATTAACAGCACAGACTGAACCCACATGCTACAAGAATGCTATAATTCATGATTATTGGAACAAAGCTATTCAAAGTGAATTGCAGGCATTAAAAGACAATGGCAGATGGATTTTGACTGATTTGCCTCCTGGGAAAAGAGCTATTGGCTGCAAATGGGTGTTCAAAATTAAATACAAATTAGATGGAAGCATTGAAAGACACAAAGCAAGGTTGGTAGCAAAGGGATACAATCCAACCGAGGGCCTTAATGTTTAGTTTTAACTTATAAATGATATTATTTTTTAATTTATCAATTACCTTTTTGGACTAACTATAAATATTATGACAATTTTTATTTTATTTTATTTTTTTAAATTTAGGGGCCACTTTGGGAAAAGGTTTGAATAGGACATTGGCAACACTTACAGCTAGTGCTCTTGGTGTTGGGGCTGATTACTTGGCTAGCCTAGCCGGAGAACCAATTTTGATTGGCTTTTTTGTCTTCCTCCAAGTTAATAACGAAGTAACAAAAAAGTATACATCATAAAATGTAAGGCACAAAAAATAATCAAAAGAAATTAAAAAAAATGGAAAAGGAAAGGCCAAATTAAAAGGTCTATTTAATTGATTTTTATTTCCATTTCTTATTTCTGTTTTTCATAATTGTTTAAAGAAAATAGTGAAAGTAGTAAATCAAATTTTTCGGTTTGATTTGCTTTTTTAATTCTCAATTTTAGACTAATTCTTATTTTTTCATAATTTTGTCAAAAAAATAGTGAAAATTATAAATGAAAACAAAAAACTATATATTTTTTGTTGTCATTGTTTTCTTTACAAAAATCCTAAAAAATAAGAAACAAACTGAAAACATGAAATAAAAACAAAAAATAAGCCACGCAAACCAAATAGTTATTTTTTATTTTTTTCCTTCACAAAATCTTAAAAAACATTAAAAAAAAACCAGAGACCCTAAAATCTAGCTATTTTCCAATCAATTAATGTAGCTGGTTTAGTAAGCAAGCTATAGATAATGGATTTAATCTTTATTTGTTTATTTATTTATGTATTTATTTTATTTAATTTTTGTTGCAGCTGCAATAGTATCATTCATAAGGTTTTTCCCAAAAGTGAAGGCAAGATATGATTATGGATTGCTGATATTCATATTGACATTCTAATTGATCGGGAAATAAAAAATGAATATTTAAATTTATCTATTCCCCATCATAGCACTTAGAATGTCATATATTACATTATGACATTTATCTATTGTTCATCTCATTGCTAATAAATATCATTTATATCAAATAAATGTTCATTATATTTTGAAATAAATATTGGCATATGTTTTAATTAGCCAACAAATTAAAGAACACTTTTTCCTCTAACTAATTCTGATTTGAATTAGTATGGTTCTGATGGTAATTAAATAAAAAATGAATATTTAAATTTACCTATTCCCCATAATGGCACTCTTGCCGAGAAAGCCCTTCCACACCAAAGGAACTTAAGCTTTCACTGACCCCACAGGCCTTTTTTTGCTATCACACGATAAAAATGCCTTATCGCCAATGATGCTAACCATACCTCACTTTGCCTAGGATCCTGAACAACTTTAAGTTAACTAAGTGATTGAGGATCTAATCTTTCTTATCTAGGTTCTCGCGCTTTCTATTCCTAACCGTCGTAACATAACTATACAATGATCTAAGTTTCTATATTGGTTGGAACATGTAGAAACGCTAAAATCTCAAGCTCTTAAGCTTTCATTCGAATGACTACGGAGTTCATTCAAATGACCATGTTATAAATTGATCCGTAGCGTGATTTTTCACATTTTCCACATAGAACCTTCACCGGAACTTCAAATATCATTTCCATATGTTCCAACTAGTACAGTTAAGTTTTTCTAACATCAAAACTACTCAAAACCACCTTCACAACTTACTCTCTGTATTCTTCACAAAATAGTTTCATAAACAGTTTCACAAATATAAACAGATAGAATAACATAAAAATCCACATAGACAGCGGGCTTAGGGTTACCCACATTTCCAGGCGAGATAGAAAGTTGTCAGAAACAACTCCTGAGAGCTTTAAGATGATTCTGCTAGTTTTTCTAAGCTTGATGGAGTGATCGTCACGCGCACAAACAGACAGAGTAACAGCACACAGATAAAAACTCAAAGGAAAATGGCACTGAGGCCGTGGGTTTTATAGGCCCCGGGGGGTGCCTTTGGCTTCCTTGTGAAGCCTTTACGTTTTTTTTTTTCATTTCTTTTCCTTTTTTTTTAAATTTATCTTTTAAGCTTAATTACCCTTTTGCCCTTCTTTTAATTTTTACTTTCTTTTATATCCTAAATTTGTTTTCCCCTTTTGCCCTTCACCCTTCTATTTCTTTCCCCTTTTGTCCTTTTCTTTATTTTTTCTTTATTTTCCTTTTACTGACGTGGGAATAAATTCCCAAATCAGGTCATTTTATTTCGCGATTATGTTTGATTGCGTTTTGTCATTTTTTGCTCGTGTTCGGATATCCTAAAAATATTCCAAACACATATCCGCGATATACTAATTTCACGGATCATAGAGGTATGTCTGGTTAAGGTATTCGTGAATTTATTGCCCGGAAGGTAATTTTCACAGATACCTTAAGTGTCTACTGAAATTACGATTTTTGTCAAAATTTGGCACGGACCTCGTGGCACTCCGCGAGATCAAGAAAAATTAATTCACTGGCAGTTGGAAGCAATTAATGTTCTAAATAATTTTTTTCAGTTCAAATAATTGCCTCTAATGTACTTTTAATTAAGCAAAAATTGGGATTTTGGCGAAATTCTCGTAAGGAAAAAATTCGGGATGTTGCAGTTAAATTACCACAAAAATTTACTACTTTGTCACATTTATAAACAGAGAAGAAACTGATATCAGACTTATAGAAATAAAATGCATTGTCTTCTCAATTTACAGTGAAAGTCCAGCCCATTTTCCTTGGAAGCTTGACCAATGTGATGTGATGATCATCCTTAAAAGCTTGACCACAATCTTACATTTCTCAGGCACTTGTCAAGCCTTATCCAAATCTTTCTAGAAGATGTTTGTGTGAATTCAAATGCAACACATGTTAATTGTGTTGGGAGTAAAAGTTGAAGGTATTCGTCTGACAGGCCCTGCATGCCATTAATGTATTTTGGTTGTTGATCTCATTATATATATCATCTGAATCAAACTAATAGCGGTGTATATTTTGGATTACAATAAAACCAATAGGCATGTGTGTGATAGGGACTGCCATTAATGTGATTTTCCATTTTTGGTTGATCTCAACTTATATAGACTCTGAATAGTGAAAGGTGGGCATCAATCTAACTATTTCTGGGGGAAAAAAAGAAAGAGAGGAAAAGCTAGTTTTTGTTTGTTTGTTTTTTTTTTTTTTTTATAATAGAGAAAAAGCTATTATGCGAACATAAGGTGCGTTTGTTAGTGTTTAGCATAATGAAATTACCTTTTTTTTCAAAAAATGAAAAGCAACTTTTTCTAGTTTGTGTAAACTGTTAGGATGACTTGGTGCAATTTTAATTTGTACCTTCAAAATTGCATTGCTTGTAATGAAATTTAAATCTAAAATTTTATACATATTTTTTTAACCTTTTATCACTAGACCAATCTTAATGGTCTAGATGTGGTTTAAAAAGTAAATAAAAGTTAATTAATTTTCTACTTTTTAAAAATCTGGTAAGAGTTACTTTTAGTAAAGATATTTTTTACAAATAATAATTTTATGCATTATCTTACAAAATTAGTTTTTAACAATTATACAAACGAACGTTAAATACGTCTTAAAAATCAAGTAAGAGTTACTTTTAGTAAAGATATTTTTTACAAATAATAATTTTATGGATTATCTTACAAAATTAGTTTTTAACAATTATACAAACGAACGTTAAGTACTTTTTAAAAATCAGGTAAGAGTTACTTAACGCACAACGCCCGCACGCCCTACGCACGCCCGCCCGCCCGCACCCCAATTTTCTTAGGGACAAAATTGTAGTTTTTCTCAAAATATTACTGAAAGGATAGGATACTTAAATCTGTAATGTACATAATTTTTAACAACAAATTAATGACGCAGAGTATAACAACAAATCAATGCTGCAGCAGCCACTGCTTATCGAATTTCCAAAATTGATCTATCTTCAGTCTTCACATTTGGAACGCTGTGGCATATACTCACTATGAAGCGCGTGGCAAATTTATTATGGTATCATAATAAATTGTGTCATAATCACAACAAACACAAACACAAACACAAACACACTTTCACTTTGCGGCGTCGAACGTGGCCAGTCAAAGCGGTGAAGGCAAGCGAGGGTGTGGTCAGTTGCAGAAGCAGTGGATGGCGTGGCCGGTGATGACACAGGACTTATAATGAGGGGAGGGCCTTACAGTAAATTGAGCACTCTTTGTAAGCATGTGTACTCCAATGGAGTACATAGTCTTTGTATGCCAACAAAGAGTACTCAATTTACTGTAAGGCCCTCCCCTCATTATGCGTCTTGTGTCATCATTGACCATGCCATCCACTGCTTATGCAAGAGTACACATGCCAACAAAGAGTACTCAATTTAAAAGTAGGAACAAAAACATGTCGATCCCACAAGCTGAAAGTTGAAACCCTTCTATTCCACAAATTGAAAGTAGGAACCATGAAACGTGTCGATCTATGATTGGGACAAAAGCTTATAAAAATATCACATCAATCTAGGTTCATCCTAAGTACTAATTAACCCATGAAATAATGGAACCCCCACAATTCGGAAAAAAAAAAAGAGGAGGAGAGGATAGAAATTAATTATAGGGAGATATAAGATCCACACACACACACACACACACATATATATATATATATTTTGATTTAGAAAAGGAGAAGCTAAGAGAGAGTGAAGAGAGGCCATATATAGAGGGTGTGAACCAATTCCATGAGTTTGTGAGTGAAGCTACGTACACTTATTTCAGAAAGTCAGTAATTATTGTTCTCTATTGCAATTTGGAAATTCAGTTCTCTATTGTTCTTTATTTTTCTTCTATACATCACTCACAAACTCATGGAATTGGTTCACACCCTCTATATATGGCCTCTCTTCACTCTCTCTTAGCTTCTCCTTTTCTGAATCAAAATATTTATATATATATGTGTGTGTGTGGATCTTATATCTCCCTATAATTAATTTCTATCATCTCCTCCTTTTTTTTCCGAATTGTGGGGGTTCCATTATTTCATGGGTTAATTAGTACTTACGAGGAAGCTAGATTGATGTCATATTTTTATAAGTTTTTGTCCCAATCATAGATCGACACTTTTCGTGGTTCTTCAGCTTTCAGCTTGTGGGATCGACAAGTTTTTGTTCCTACTTTTAAATTGAGTACTCTTTGTTGGCATGTGTACTCCTGCAGAAGTAGTGGATGGCGTGGCCAATGAGGGGAGGGCCTTATAGTAAATTGAGTACTCTTTGTTGTCATGTGTACTCCATTGGAACATTTGTTCTCATGAAGGGTTTTGTGGCATGGAATAGTCTCCATGCCTTTGAGAGGACACAAGTTCTTGTGGAGACTTTGTTTGGGAGAAAAGAGAGTATGTCATGAATTATTGGTTCTGGCAACTGAGAAATCATTCTCTAAGTCATTAGAGTAGTCCTATATAAAATCAGCTTGTTTGGTGAGCGAGACTCCTACCTGGCAGGTCCAGAGATGTACGCAACCTCACCATTCCAAGTGAAATAGGTTATTTTTGGGATTTGAACTGATGACCTCCAGGTCACAGGGCAACAATCTCATCTTTAAGCCGAGGCTTGCTCTCCTATAAAATCAGTTTGCCTGGTACACGAAGCTGTCACCTGGTGTGGTCTAGAGAGGGTAGATGTATGTAACTTCACCCCCTACAAGTGAAGATGTTGTTTTTAGGATTTGAAAGTCGTGACTTCCAGGTCATGATGCAGAAACCGTATCATTGCATTGAGGCTCACCCACTGATGAAAGCCAAACGTACGTTCTCTATCCTTGTCACAGCTTTGGTTTGTCACAACCGTGCCAAGCTCGTAGAAGGCGTATTTGTACTTCTTTGTCGTTCAAATTAAATATTTATATACATAGCTAATTTACGGCTTTCAGATTCCAAAGGAATCCAATTGCAGTATACGGTATGGTCGATCCCACAGGGAGTTGTAAAAATACCGTTCNGCTTACCTTTGTTCTTTATTTTGAGGGAATTGAGCCATATTGATCTCACATAAGTTCTAGGCTTCAATTATATTACCTATGCTCATCTTGTTTGGACTTCAACTGATTTGGATAGAGATAAATGTTTAGGCTGAGGCAACTAAGCATGAAGGAAGTGGTTGAGGAATGAATATTTTGCACTTTACCTAAACTTTTTGTTGTTTGTGTATGTCCTTATCTTTGAAAATTGTGCTTGAAAATTGTGCTACTGTTTGTAAAAGAAAACAAAAGATTAGTATTTTTCATCAAAAGTAATCATGTATATTATGCCCACTAGTTCTTTGGAAAAGACAGATTTAAGAGATTGGTGGCTTGGGAGATAAAGATTAAAATAACAAGTGTTGGGCAGGGAGATAAAGAGAAACTAAAAATAGATAAATTAAAAAAAGACAAAAAGAAAAGTGATTTTCTATATTAGTTGTATAGTTTCCATAAATCTAACATTAGCCCTTCAAAAATCAGAATGATTAAAGAAGAAAAATGCTCAAATAGTTTCCATAAATCTAACATTTAGCTCTTCTTTTTCTACTTTGTGTACTTAAATAGATTAGTAGTATTATTCTCAATGTCATCAATCAACTCACTAAATTGTTATTAAGATATTTCAATAAGTTTCTACCCTGCTCTTAATTTCAAGAGTATAGAAATCAAAACAGAAACTTATGTAAGATCATGACTAACACTGCAGAAGAATTGCTCAACATTTGATTCTTGCATTAGGCACAAAATTATTAACACTATGCAGAAGAATTGCTAAATATGTTAGCATAATGATACATTCCAATGCTACAAGCATTGTTTATTTTTTATCATTGCTAACTCTTTAACATTTTTAAGGACTATAGATAACAATAGGGCTCCTAACAATGTAACGTGTGCTCCTCCAAATAAGTGAACCTGACACAACACTCATACTTGGCATCTTCTTTGCTTTCACCACCACCTTGAAGCTCCTCTTCTGCAATGTGTGCGAGAAACTGAGGCTACTAGGCTTCACTGTGATTTCAACTCCTTTAGGAGCATTGATGGTGGCGTTGTAGATTGTTGGAGCAGGACCAACATTGGTCACTCTCCTCCTGAAAACACCTAGTGTTGTTTCTTTGTCGGTTTTCACTCTGAGTTGAATCGTAGGGTAATTGATGGCGTCGTGGCCCACTGCCGGAACCAAAGAGGTGCAATTTATGGGAGTGCCAACTAGAACTGATAATGTGGAACCATTGTAACCCTCATGGCATAGGAATTGGATGTAAGCAAAGTCATCCATGTCATAGACTAGACCGGGGCTTACGGCTCTTGTAGGGTTAACTTGGCCAGCGCCGTAGGCGAAGTCGGCTTCGTTGTTGACTCTTTTGCTCATAGGTTTAGTTTCACAGAGAATTTATAGACAAGTCAAACCATGTTAACAAGATATGAAGATATTACTTGAGGCACAAGGAACTTAAGGGTCAACTAGGTTTCTGTTTCCATTTTCTGTATTCATTTTTTGTTTTCAATTTGTTCTCTAATTTTTAGGATTTTGTGAAGAAAATAGTGAAAATAGAAAATGAAAATAGGAAATCAGATTTTTCCACTGTTTCCTTCAAAAAATCCAAAAAAGCAAGAAAAAGATTGAAAACAAAAACCAAACAAGCGCTAAGATTTTGTACATGATGAAACAAATCAACTAAACAACAAAAGTGGAAATAAGTTTTAATGTGTTTGGATTAGCTTACGACAACACACAATAGTGTAGTCAAATTAATGTAGCCAACCTCACCTAGGGGAACAAGGCTTGGTTGTTGTTGTGTTTGGATTAACTTATATTAGATTCAAAATAGCTTATAATCAAAAGGTTTCTGAGACAACTTTTGGAAAAGAATGCAATTGTTTCCAAGAAATAATCGAAGGCAAACATGCTTTAAATCTTCACCTGTGGTGATAATGGTAGATCTAATTGCAGCAGAAGTCCAACCTGGGTGAAGTGACTTAACATATGCTGCTACACTAGCAACATGATGGCATGACATGGAAGTTCCGGACATCAGAGTAAATTCCGAAAATCGAGTATCTCCTTTCAAACCAGTGATTGATTTCCTAAGTGTATAAGATGCCAAGATGTTAATGCCAAGAGCTGCAACATTAGGCTGCATCAAATGCCAGATTTATGGTCATTCATTGGTCAATGTACATGAAGAATATGGAAACATACCATATCGTCTATATAACGAATGAAAAGAATTGCAATTGTTGGTACCTTGAGAACATTTCTTGATCCTGGATTTGGACCCCTAGATGAAAATGAAGCAGTAAATGGAGCTGGCCTTTTTACTTCGTGGCTCTTGTGTATAACTGCTGACGGTGGTCTTGGTTGAACGAGAAATTCATGTCATGACATGATCCATTGGAAAAGATTTGCTTTAGCAAAGGTTCATTCATGAACTTGTAAATTAAGAAAATTACTCCATCCGATTCATTTTATCTTTCAATTTAAGGTTTACACACATGTTAAGGAAAATCATAAATGACCCTGATAATTGCATAGAGTAAGATAAACTGGACAACCTTAAACTGAAGCAGAGGAAGTAGTTGATAGCAAAGTTCTTTTACCTTGTTGATTGTATATATTTAATAATATTTTGACCTATGGTACTATTCACCATGGTAACAGGAGCNTACATTTGATCTTGTATGATTGAACTTGATGGTAATCATATAGCTTACATATCATACAATGTTATATGAGAAGCATTCTTCTGAGAACATATCCAATAACTCTCTATATGTGCTTGATGGATTAACTACTGGATATATTTGTGTCTATATGTGTATATGCATGAATATCATGTTCTACCGTGTTACAATGCATGCATGCGAGGCAAAGAATATTACTTGATTAATATAATTTGATCTTTGCTTAATTGTATATGTATGATGCATTGATGAATCTATATATGAATATGAAGATATTGGAACACATTGGACTAACTATACTTTCTAGTGAATTATCTTGTGTACAGGAAAGTCCAAGGCATCAAGAACAAGATGGAACAAGAAGGAACATTCATATGATGCCCAAAGTCAAAAGGCGAAGCATGAAATGTCAATTCCATGAAGAACATGGTAATGCCGAAGATAGGATTCTTGAAGAATACCAAGTCCAAGCAAACGGTAAAAAGGGAAATAGTTTCTTAGGACTTAAGGTATTCTTGTCAAAGGAAAATTGATATATATATCTCTCTAAACTCTTAGAATGATGCTCTTGAATGATCTTAATTGATTCCACGATGTAAAATGAATTAGACGAACTTAGGAATCAAGAAAGATAAGAAAATGGATGGGTGGCACGCTTGGCAAAGTGACTTGCACAACAGTTAGTAAAATGATGATATCTTGAGCTACAGAACTCCGATTGAGGTGGTTCAAATTGCTACTTAAAGCTAAGAGAAAGATCTACAAATTTATATCAAGTAATTTTGCTGAGTCATTCGAATGACTCAAGAATAGGTCATTCTAATGAGTCATTCGAATGACTCTATCATCAAAGAAGCACAATGGCTAGATAACGGCTACCATTCGAATGACCTCAAGAGTCATTCGAATGACTCGAGTCCTGAAGCCAAATATAGATAGTTTTTCAATGGATAAAATTGATTAAAATAATGGGTAACGGCTATAAATGGCTAGTTGATAAGTGTCAAAATTACACAATTTTCACCTATTGAAATGGCACTTGTTTGCTTATGTTTTAAAGAATTATCTAACTAAATTCCCCTCTTTTGTAGGATTTATAATATATTTCAAAAGATGGATGCAAGCACATTAATTAAAGAATAATCCCAGAAGAATAGAGCAAAGGGCAAAAGAGGCAAAAGAAGGAAAAAGACATAATCAAGCGAGAGGACGCTCAGCGGAAACAGCAAGACGCTCAGCGCAGAAAAGACAAGAAACGCTGAGCGAGAAACTCAAGCCGCTGAGCGATATCATCCACCGAGCCACTTGCAGCCGCCCCTGCAAAAGCTGCGGCGTATTTATTAAGCCGCGTGAAATGATGACGCCGCTTAGCGATTAACCAATACCGCTCAACGAACAAGCCCTTATCGCTCAGCGACGGTACCTGTACCGCTGAGCGATGTCCCCTAAATTTCGCCTATAAATAAGAGGGCCGAGGCACTCTTGCAAATCATCCCTTCTTCCACCTATAGTTCATTCTTTTACATTTTCTCTTGTACTTGAAAGCTTAGGTAGTTTAGCAACAAAGAGGAGGCCAGTGCAGGAGCCAGGAGATCAAGGAAGCTTGGCAAACCGTTGTCATGATAGCGTGATAACGTGTCATGGTAAGCGTCCAAACCTTGCCTCCGAGATACTCTTGTAAGATGGATTTCTAATCCTTTTGTTGTTGGATTATTGATGATTATTGCAGCATGATTGTATCCATGTAACTTTTGCATATGAATTAAGTTTCTATCGATTCGCTTGAATGATTTTATACTTAATGCTAGTTTTGTTTAGTGTCTTGATTCTTGATTTGGGATTTATTTGTATGCACGAAAATGATACTAATTAAGTCGTAACCAAGTTAATGTCAATGTTGCTATGCTTAACTAGATTTTAGGCTTGAAAGTTGTGAACGAAAGTTACAATCATTAGAGTCAGATCTAAATCAATTCATCTAATCTTAATTGCCGTAACTGGAATAAGGATTAGCCGTATTAAACATCTAAAATAATGCTGGCGTATTTTGTTAAGCTTGTGTGCGAAAGTGACAGTTTGACAAAGGAAACCTGTGATCTTTTCATGCGCGAAAGCGATGACAAAATTAAGAACTGGTGGCGGGCAATCAATGAAATGATAGTTCTGTGTAATAAGTTAATGAATGTATGAAAATATGATATGATTCAATCCCCAACAAGCTCTGGATCTACCTCTGATTTGTTGCCTCTTTACTTTCATGTCATTTATTTCTTTAGTTTATTTACTACTAAATCAGTTTACCAAACCTTCACTTCGTTGTTTAATTAACTAAACTCAAGAACGGTATTTTGCAACTCTCTGTGGATTCGACTATACCCGACTATACTGCAATTGGATTCTTCGTGAATCTGAAAGCCGTAAAGAAGGTATATATTTAATTTGAACGACAAGAAGTACAATTATGCTTTCAACGAAATTGGCACAATTGTGACAAACTGAAGCTGTGTCAAGATTAGAAGAAAGTGTTATTTGGCTTTCAACATTGCACGCGAGAGCGGCATCATAGGTTGGAACTGAATCAATTCATCTAATTCTTGGTTTCCATAACTGGAATGAAGGATTAGCCGTTTTAACATCTGCAATAACACCGGTGTACTTTGTTAAGTTTGTGTGCGGAAGTAACAGCTTAACAAAGGAAGCCTGACAATCTTTTCATGCGCAAAAGCGATGAACAAGTTAAGAACTGGTGGCGGGCAATCAATAAAATGATAATTCTGTTGTATTAAGTTATGGATGCACGAAACTATAATAGGATTCAATTCCCAACAAGCTTCCGGATCTACCTCTGATTTATTGCCTATTTATCTTTTATGTTGTTTATTTAGTTATTTAACTATCAACCAATTTACCAATCCTTCACTTCATTGTTTAATTAACAACCTCAAGAATGGTATTTTTGCAACTCCCTGTGGATACGGCTATACCTGATAAGTGTCCAAAATACACAAATTTCATCATTCAAAATGGCACTTATTCTCACATATT
>QANU01007403.1:0-11400 GCA_003254905.1 Nissolia schottii
ATCATTTGGCTCACTGATAGGTGCATTTTATACCCTATTTTATTATTCTATAATTAAACATTGTACACTAAAAATGTGTGGTTTTAATGCTTAATTAATATGTTTTGCACATTATCCTCTTTTGTGAGAAATTAAGAAAAAATGCAAATTTAAGCACTATTTTATCTTAGAAATAATGTGTAGATTTCTTTTGTTCTTTTTAGTTTTCTATTTTAATTGCAGAAAATAAATTGTCAAGAGGATCATTGAAGATTTTGAAGGAGATTTGATAATATATAAATTTTGAAGAAGAGATTTGAAGAGAAGATTTGGACCAATAAATGCAAGATTAAATTCAAATTCAAAAAAAGATTTGGTCAAAGATTTGCGTAGGATTTTTTAACGCTGACTTTGCCACGGATTTTGCGCCAGGATGAAGATAGAATCTCGATTTGACCTCAACTACAAAGTTGTAGATCTATATCGTAGCTTTAATGGGAGATTTGAATCACCTCAATCCGATATCTGTAGCCGAAGTTATCGCGATTTTACTAACTGTTGTGCTGAAAGTGCGAGATTTACACCCACTTTGTGCCAATCCTCTACAAATAGACATCCTCTCTCAACAACTTAACGACAACTTAATACTCAGCTTCTACTTTTAATTTCTGCACTTTTCCTTTTATTTTATGCACTTTAGGTTTATGTTAGTAATTATTAGTTCTTCAAGGATTGTTGGAGCGCTCACATTGACAACGCAAGCTCCCAACTCTTTGCGAATTTCTTTCGTTCTTCTATTCAGGTTTTGTTATTTTATACTCTCTTCTTGTTTTATTTATTATGAGCCTTTATCCTCCATCCATGAAGGGGTAGTTTTCTTAATATCTTGCATGCAGTAACTCTATATTAGGATTAATTCGAGGTCTTGTGCTTGATGTTTATTCATGATTTGTTTCACCCCTAATTAGTAATACAGTGATCGCATGTTGTTGATTAGGGTTAATACTAGGATGATAGATCTTGACGATTGTAGGATTTATTGATTTAGGATTTAGAAACTTTTTCGGGAACTAATTAGATTTAATTAGGTTGTGCAATTGGAACATAATTGATATGGGCTTTAAATGCTGAGATCTTAGTTTTAATTTCTGTATTAATAAATGCTTAGGGGATTGACGATCGTAGTCTCTTAAGTGAATTGTGTAGTAGTTAGAGATTTCAACTAATAAACAACATCCCCTCTTATGAATAATTAATTAGGAACCAATAACAATTAATCCTTGATCTAGAAACGCAGTATGCAGGATATTGCTTTTTATCATTGTTGACTTACTTTTGTTTTACTTTCTTTTTATTTATATTCATCAATCCAAACCTCCCCTTTTTAATTATAATTATAATTGGCTAGGAAATTGCTTCCTTAGAGACGACCTAGGTTAGCCCCTGTACTACGCTTTTGAGGTTTTCTTAATTTTATAAATTATTATTTGATCGCGTACCGAAATTAACGACGTTTTGGTGTTTGTCAAATTTGGCGTCGTTGTCAGGGAAGCAATTTAGCCAATTTTTCTTTTCTTTTTCTTTTTATATTTAATTTTTGTTAATTCTTTATTTTCTTGCTTTTGTTCTTTTCTTTTTTTTTAAAAAAAATTCTTTTTTTTCATTTTCGTTTTTTTCCTATCCAAAAAAAAAATTCTTTTTCTTTTTATCATTTTCTTTTTTTTCAAATCCAAAAAAAAATCTTTTTTTCTTTTTTCTTTTTTTTTCATTTTCGTTTTTTTTCCTATCCCAAAAAAAGATTTTTTTTCCCTTTTTTCATTTTTTTTTCTTTCCTATCCAAAAAAAAAATCATTTTTGTTTTTGTTTAATTTTGTCCCTCAAATGTGTTATCATGTATTCTTAACAATTTTTCTAGTTCGCCGTGGTCTAGTGTTCCTTGTTTTTCAGGTAATGGAGCGGCTTTTGATAATTTTCAACAAAGGTATCACCGGAGGATGGGGAATTGGAAAGGTTACCTAGGGACACCATTCGGAGGGTATTGCGACCTTGCTGTACAATGTCGCCGAGTTGTCTGAACAACAATGAAAAGACCACTTGAGCCGTTGTGGGGTGATGACTTCACCATTCTACCCCTACCAACCTTACCCCAAGCCTTACTCTCTCCTCCCATATTCAACTGAAACATACCAACCACCACCACCACCGGAACTTCAACCATACCCACATGACTCATATCCACCACAGTCCTACTCACCAGAGCCCACATATTGTCAGCCCTCACTAGAACCCTCATACCAACCTCCCCATTACCAACAACAAACTCAAAACCCTTCCCAAGAGATGCTGGAGATGTTGCTAGAAGAGATAATGCAAGGGACGAAGGAGTTGCATGCAGATTTGCAAGAGTTGAGAGGGGAGATAAATCAATTAAAAGAAACCATGGCTGCATCTAGTGGGCATGAGGAGGACAGTTGCCAGGATAATGAGGTCGTGTATGAAACCCCACCATCTAACATCATTGATGATGGTGGATCTTCAAAGGTTTTGGTAGAAGAGTCACCCCAACTCGTCATTCTTGATGATGAATCTGATACCGAGGTGGTGTTTGAGGAGCCACAAATGGAGGAAGAAACACATATCACTTGTGTTATTCCTGATGTGGTAGAGGTGTCGGTTGAGCCTGCTGTTCTGTCTAAATTCCCCCCATCTATTCCATTATTCCCATCATCCCCTCTCCTAGCTTATCAGTTACCACCACTTGAGCTGTCCCTTAAGACACATGTCCCTCTCCTTGGACCATGTGAGTATGCTCAATTGGAAAGTGATGGCCAGTTGCGGGCCTTATGTGAAGGGCTTGGAGACTTTCTTCCTGCTACTAGGGGAAGGTTAGACATGTACAGGGACAGTTCAAGAAGCATTCTAGTGGGAACCTTCATCCACCCTCACTTGGAGTGATTAACTGTTGGATAACCAAGCCAAGGCGAAACCTCAAAGCTTCAAGGCATTGATGGAAGATCTCAATGCTTGGCTTCCAAAAGAAACATGGCTTCCAGGGCCATGACATGACTTACATGGTGTGGAATCCTGGTGGAGTCTACCGCAGCAAACTTTGATGAATGTTTCTGGACCAGTTCAAACATGATCCTCCATGAGACAACCACCGATCGTCTAACTTAAGTACTTTAAACAAAAGTGCTGGATGGGAGACAACCCACCGTTTGTGAGTTTTTCTTTCCTTTTCTTTTATTTATTTGTTTTACTTCTTTATTTTTCTTCTTGCCCTATTTTGTGCACAGAGTCCGGTGTACTTCTTTAAGTGTAGGGTGGGAAAGTTTTGTTTGTTTAGGATAGTAGTTTTAACTGTGCAAAAAATTCATGAATTGGAGATAATTTAGACTAGCTGATGATTGATTTGTGCAATGTGAAATGTTTTGTTTGATCATTTACGACATTATGTTTGATTGAGCATTTTATAAATCTTGGCATGTTTTAATTAATTGGATGATATGACCCTTGTTAGCCCCTTTGAGCCTTGTAGCCTTTTATTGAATAATTAGCACAATACAAGCTGATAAACCGAGAAAAACCATGATACACCTGGCTTAGGGCTTAGGAGAATTGTGGTACATTTGTTCATATGTGCTAAGCAACAAGTGTGGGGTTACATGAGGACATGGAACATTCAAAGTAAGGGGAAAGCGACCACTTGCTCCTATTGGTTGGAAAATCTATAAAGTGCCCATGAAGAAAACTTTGAGGCAACTGATCTGCAAAACAACTAATTAGGTGCACNGGTGCCAATCTTTTGCAAAAACAACTAATTAGGTGCACCAATAGAAACTCTCCCCTAAGCTAATGGTTAAGCGGTGACAAGATTTCAAAGAAGTGTGAAAAGGTATGAAAAAAAGAAAAGAAAAGAAAAAAAGTGAATAAAAGTGTTTGGGAATTTGTCATCGGGCTAATTGGAGAACAAGAGAAGCTAGTGGAGATCAAGGTCCTTGCACCGTTGGTTAAGCACATATGCCATGAATTCTACTAAGTCTTAGGTTTTATCTCACTGGCCATATAATATCCCACTTTGACCTTGGCCCCATTACAACCTTAAAAAGACCTCTTGATGCATATCATATATATTGTGTGATCCTTAATGCTTAGAAGAAAGTCAAGCCTATGGAGGCGACTCTAATGTAGTATTTGAGAGAGCATTGGATGAACCTACACACTTTGAGTGACAAGTGACACACACTAACCTGTGAGGCCCAATTGATTTTAACATGCCTTGACTTATTCTTTGTTCATGATTAATATGCCAAGAAAATTAGTTTAATGCACAGTGATATCATCTCTTGTCTAAATGTACTTTTATTTTGGGATTGTCATGTATTTTGCACAGTTGTCTGGTAGCTAGTGAGTCGGCTTAAGTGCCTCCCTGAGTTTCGCGGCTTTGTAGGGAGATGTAAATAGTATCGCCGCACCAAAAAGATTTTTCTTTTTTTTTTTTGTTTTATTTTCATTTTTAGTTTGCTTTTGTTATTAGTTGATTAGTTCCTTGCATGAGGACATGCAATTGTTTAAGTGTGAGGTAATTTGATAGGTGCATTTTATATTCTATTTTATTATTCTATAATTGAACATTGCACACTAAAAATGTGTGGTTTTAATGCTTAATTAATATGTTTTGCACATTATTCTCTTTTGTGTGAAATTGAGAAAAATGCAATTTTAAGTACTATTTTATCTTAGAAATTAATGTGTAGATTTCTTTTGTTCTTTTTAGTTTTCTATTTTAATTGCAGAAAATAAATTGTCAAGAGGATCATTGAAGATTTTGAAGGAGATTTGATAATATATAAATTTTGAAGAAGAGATTTGAAGAGAATATTTGGACCAATAAATGCAAGATTAAATTCAAATTCAAAAAAAGATTTGGTCAAAGATTTGCCGAGAATTTTTTAACGCTGACTTTGCCACGGATTTTGCGCCAGGATGGAGATTGAATCTCGATTTGACCTCAACTACAAAGTTGTAGATCTATCTCTTAGCTTTAATTGGAGATTTGAATCACCTCAATCCGATATGTGTAGCCGAAGTTATCGCAATTTTACTAACTGTTGTGTTGAAAGTGCGGGATTTACACCCACTTTATGCCAATCCTCTACAAATAGACATCCTCTCTCAACAAATTGAAGACAACAAACTCAGCCTCTACTTTATTTTCAGCACCTTTCCTTTTATTTTATGCACTTTAGGTTTATGTTAGTACTTATTAGTTCTTCAAGGATTATTGGAGCGCTCGCATTGACAACGCAAGCTCCGAACTATTTGCGAATTTCTTTCGTTCTTTTATTCGGATTTTGTTGTTTCAATTCTTCATTATTTTATACTCTCTTCTTATTTTTATTTCTTATGAGCCTTTATCCTCCATCCATGGAAAGGTAGTTTTCTTAATATCTTGCATGCGGTCTAGATTAGGATTAATTCGAGGTCTTGTGCTTAATGTTTATTCATGATTTGTTCCACCCCTAATTAGTAATACAGCGATCGCATGTTGTTGATTAGGGTTAATTCTAGGATGATAGATCTTGACGATTGTAGGATTTATTGATTTAGGATTTGGGAACTTTTTGGGGAACTAATTAGATTTAATTAGGTTGTGCAATTGGAACATAATTGATATGGGCTTTAAATGCTGAGATCTTAGTTTTAATTTCTGTATTAATAAATGCTTAAGGGATTGACGATCGTAGTCTCTTAAGTGAATTGTGTATTAGTTAGAGATTTCAACTAATAAACAACATCCCATGAATAATTAATTAGGAACCAATGACAATTAATCCTTGATCTAGAAACGCAGTATGCAGGATATTGCTTTTTAACATTGTTGACTTACTTTTGTTTTACTTTCTTTTTATTTATATTCATCAATCCAAACCCCCCCTTTTTAATTATAATTATAATTGGCTTGGTAATTGCTTCCTTAGAGACGACCTAGGTTAGCCCCTGTACTACGTTTTTGTGGTTTTCTTAGTTTTATAAATTATTATTTGATCATGCACTTAAATTAACGATGTTTTGGTATGTGTCATTCACCTTAGGGAAGTTTTCTCTATTTTGAGAACTAATCAATTCTTTGTTAAGATAAGCAAGTGTGCTTTCTTTACTTTTAAGATAGAATACCTCAGGCATTTCATTTCTGCTACTGGAGTTACCACAGACCCTGCTAAGATACCAGCTGTGAAGGCCTGGCCTCAGCCCCAAACAGTGAAACAATTAAGGGGTTTCTTGGGCCTTATAGGATATTATAGAAGGTTCATACAGAATTATAGTATAATTGCTTCCCCACTCATTGACATGCTCAAGAAGGATGCTTTTGTGTGGACCATGGGTGCTACTTCTGCATTTGTTAAGCTGAAAGAGGCTTTGGTTACTGCTCCTGTCTTAGCCATTCCTAACTTGCAAAAGTCTTTTGTCATTGAGACTGATGCTTCTAATACTGGCATAGGAGTTGTTCTTATGCAAGATAAGCATCCTATTGCTTTCATCAGTAAGGTACTCTCCCCTAAGAATCGTTTGTTGTCTGTCTATGATCGAGAACTATTAGCTTTGGTGCATGCAGTCTCTAAATGGCATAAATACTTGTCAGCACAGCCTTTTATCATTCGTACTAATCAACAAAGCCTTAAATTTCTGTTAGAGCAAAGGCTTACTACTCCAACTCAATATAGATGGGTCACAAAACTTATGGGACTGTCTTATGTTATTCAATATAAGAAAGGACCTGAAAATGTTGCTGCAGATTCCCTCTCTCGGGCTTCTCATGGAGAGCTATTACAATTGTCAGTTTCCAATGTCTCCTCAGAATTACAGGTTCTTATTTTGCTTGCCTATACTTATGATACTCAGTTGCAGAAGATTTGTTAGTTAATCCTGCTTTGCATCCACATTACAAGATAGTAGATGATTTGATTTTCAAGGGACACCGTTTGTTGATTCTGCGTGATGCTGCTGTGCGAACTCTTATTTTGAAGTGGCTGCACACTTCACATCAGGGAGGACACTCAGAAATTCGGGCCTCAATTCACAGGATCAAATCTATGTTTTATTGGAAGGGCTTGAGTAAGAATGTTACACAGTTCATTCAAGGGTGTGAGACTTGCCTTAGATGCAAATATGAGACAGTGGCCACCCCAGGATTGCTTCAACCTTTGACCATTCCAGATGGGGTTTGGCACAGTATCTCCATGGATTTTATTGAGAAATTGCCTAAATCCAATGGGAAAGATACAATATGAGTTGTTGTTGATCGATTGAGCAAGTATGCTCACTTTATTGCATTGGCCCATCCTTTCACGGCTTCCCAGTTGGCTGACATCTTCATTCAAGGCATATACAAGTAACATGGAGCACCTGTTAACATAGTGATCGAGATCCTCTCTTCACCAGGAAGTTTTGTGTAACAACCCTGCTAACTGCCCACTTCCATGGTAGTAAGCAATGCTCATAGCGTTATTATTCGTTGGGTCGGGTTACCTTTAGCCCCCTACTTTTACCTTTGCAAATATCTCTTACGCGAAAATATGGACCCATTTGAAAATCATTTGTGTGCTTTATCAATTTATAAACTAGGAGCCGTGTGTGATTAAGGAAATGTATAACAACAATAGCTAGCGTCTACCGTAAGTTAGGTGATAACCGAAGTAAAACATGAAGAATATATACATATATTTACAGTCGAGGTCCGACACAAAATCACATAGTAGCTTACTAATACATATTACACAGAATTTACAAAAGTCCTAGGTCTAATACATCATACAAAACGTCTAGCATCTATCGTCTTGGAGTGTCGGTAAGCGTCTGCTGTTCCTTCTGAAGCGTTCCTATTGCCGTCCATCCGCTATCTACCACGCGTCCCTTTCGTCGATCCATTCACTGTGCACTCCTAGATCCATAACCGAGTGGGGGTAAGAACTCTTAGTCCTCAGTGGGGTTCCTTAGCGTTACCTAAACCCTTAGTCTTCAGTGGGGTTCCTTAGCGTTACCTAAGTCTTCAGTGGGGTTCCTTAGCGTTACCTAACGTTCATTTTCTCGGTTATCTTCCAGGCCACTCAGGAGATCTCTAAGTGTTCATGCATACTAAGCTCCTACTGATAATTATCTTTGGCCAAGGTCCTAAGTAGCTTTATCTACTTTACTAGGTGATCGGGAACACTAATATTTCTTTACTTACCTCTAGGTTTTCATGCTTGCTAGTCCTGACCGTTATACACGTACGTAACGTAACCACAGATACATGCATGCAGACAGACTCAACTGGTCATCACGCATATGTTGCGTGGGAATCATTCCACCATGCTTGTCAGGCACGGGATAGTTCATCATGCACACCTTTGGGAATGGTATCGTTCATCGTTCATTGACACAAGTCCAGTACTTCCTCGCACACCTCAAGCCCATCGACCCCATGGCAATGTACGACCTGCCTTTTCTGTTTGTTCCTCGAGGCAACATGACTCCACCCCCTTACCGGGTGGTGAGGGGCTGCCTTCCTTTAGGCTAAGCCGGAAGCGGACCGTATACCTTCTACCCTGCCTGTCATCCCTTTTTCTTTCGTACCATTGACCAACTCGGGCATTGATTTTTTCTTTAGCATCTCCCCTTTGTTTCCTATGTTCAATTATGATCTTCTTTAATCGTTAAGTGGCAACCCCTAGTGATCTATCCTCATGAAGCATGCTTTCACATACACATAATAAATCAACAGTTATTTTCCTACACAACATTCAAAGCCTCTATGCTTGTTGGAACATGTAGCCCAAGACACTTTTACAAACTTTATTTCTGGGTACAGGTTAGCTCAGTGACCTAGAGTTTCTTGAGTGGTTTAGCACCTCAAGAACTCCGGTTCACTTCGTCACCCCTGTACAGGTTTCCACGGGACAACAGTGGTTCAGGCCGCTCAGCGCCCCCTTGAGTCCGCTCAGCGGTCCCTAAAACTTCAGTTCACAGAACTTGTTTACAAAATAATTTTCCAAAACCCCCTTCAAGCCTCTCAGTGGTCCATTAGAGCCGCTCAGCGGACCCTGAAGTCACCTAGGCCACGTCATGATTTTGCAAAGTATTTGGGGGGATTCAGCCCTAGGCCGCTCAGCGGTTCTTGGAGCCGCTCAGCGGTCTAGGCGTGACCTAGGGCTCTTTCTTTGTTTTCTTAAACTTCCTACAACCCGTTCCCATGGCGACTTCTTGGGGCTTTCACACAAGTTCCAACAATCATAATACAACAATATTTAGGTCACAGGACCCATCAGAATCATCCAAATATCTAGGGGCCCGACCCGACCATGTCACCGACTCGACCCGCCTACCAAAGGGTAGGTCGGGCCGGGTAAAATCGCCATTTTAAAAATGGGAACCCGCCAGACCCACCACCCGCCCGGATTGGGTTGGGTTTGGCGGGTTGGCGGGTGACCCGCCCCCATAACAGAGAAGATGAACCAGAGGAAAAAAATCAGTGAAGAGAAAAAAGAAACCTAAACCCTAACACAATCAAATATACATCATAATGCAAGAGATTGAAATTTCAGTACAGATAAAAATATTCAACCTCCACAAGAGATTGAAACCTCCAAAATATGAAAAATTATGCTATTTTAGATCAGAAGAACCAGTACAGGTAATACACAGAGAGCCCAACAAGTTCCTAATAAGAAAGAGAAAGAAAGAGCTTTGAGAGAGAGGTGTATCAACCAAGGTGAAGCGACGACGACGTCAGCTTGAAGCCACGGCGATGGCGACGGCGGCGTGAAGCCATGGCGATGGCGTCGCGGGGGTGAAGCCACGGTGATGACCGCCGGTTCTCAGCCAGTTTCCTCATTTTCTTATGATATCGTTGTGGACCAGTGAAAGGCGGAAACTCTCGCTGTTCCTGAACGATATGGTAAACATGCTCATAGTGGATTTGGCTCACCTGAAGGCAAAGCCTCTCCCAATATGGCCTGTTTACGTCCTTTTGGACTTCTCAGGATTCTAAGCAAGATTCCCAAGTTTGCATTTTGTGGCACGAATCATAAATTTCATACCTGCTTCTTCGACTTCGAAGGTCTGGATCTGACGTTCGAGCCTTGCTATTTCTGGTCCATGGGTTATCCAAAGGCCAGTTTCTTCTATCATTGATATACGTTGCTAACGCAGGTATATCGGATCTTCGAGGATACGGATGTATCTCCGGAATAGTCGGATTTCAGATCTCATCTCCTGTGGGGAGATCGTCCTCCTTCCTGCTGCTCTAATTACCTGTGGTATTAGAGGGATATGTCCAAACTCTTGGTTGGCCATTCTTAGAATAAACAGGGGTTAGGATAGCGCAAAATAAGATAATCAGCCTCATGTGAGCGTCCTGCAAGCACATCCTATACATCTTTGATAATATCTTATTTATTGTTTCAAGGTAATCTTATAGTAATTGTTTAGATCTTTCGATGGTTCATTGCCTGACTTCTCCTTGGCCACTTTCTTCTCCTTTCAACGCCACTCCTGGGTCTTACTTTACTCAGTACATGGGTATTGCCTTGGTACATCGGTTTGCGTTGTTCCATCTTTGTATCTAAACAATTATCGTCCTATTATTTGAAACAATGAATAAGAAACCATACCTGACTTCATATGTGCCTAGTACGCATCGATGCTTCACCTCAAATGCATGGTCCATATTCAGAGAGAGAAAACGTGAGAGAGAACAGATTGGGGTGGCTGTGGGGCCCACTTTCCAGTCTCGTTTGATCGTGTTTCATCATACGTTGTCCGAGTGCTTCGTGTACGGCAGTCCGAAAAATATTCCACTTGCCTTTCCGTGACCTCCTACTTTCCCTAGTGAGGGTTTGGGGCTAAGTTAAGGGATTTGCAACCTTTCCCTCTATAAGGGTTGGGTTTTCGGAGACTTGAGACTCTCTGCTCAACTCTGGGGCTAAAAGGAACTGATCTAGTGTCTGCAGCAGAATCGTCCGAAACTAAACAGAACTTCGTTTTACGGACATTTTAGGTTGACCGTCCAACTTTGAGGGTCGAGAGGAATCATTTGAGTGTTAGCGAAATTTAGCAAAACCGAACTGAATAAGTTCTACAGACACTTTTAGCCTACGGGTTCATGCTTTTACAGTCTTAACCCATATAAAGACTCGTATGGGTATTTCCCCCGAAGAAATCCTTGCTAAGGGAAAAGTGGGATGTTACATTTTGGACGTCCTTCCTTCAGCAATTGGGGGTGACTCAAAGCCTTTCTATTGCATATCATCCTCAATATGATGGCCAAAGTGAGGTTCTTAACCACTGTTTAGAACATTACTTACGCGTAATGACTTCGCAACGGCCTAAGGATTGGTGTAAGTGGTTACCTCTGGCCGAATGTTGGTATAATACCACTTT
>QANU01007418.1:0-36891 GCA_003254905.1 Nissolia schottii
TCAGCTTGGAAACATTCACAAAGACGTGCAAGCAAGAGTTGAGGAGGCTGAGAGCATGGTAGATATGCAAAGGACACATGAAGTGAGTGGTTGGCTGCAAGAGGTTCTAAATCTTCAACAGGTACTCCCACATACGTTCCATTCCTTCCATTGGACTAATAGATTCTTGTTTTATAAATAGTACTCGTATATTAACGAAATATTTATGGTTAATTATTTTGTTTAAAGCAAACCAATACTCGATAAGTATTTTGTGGTATTCATAGAATGCGCTAATTAAATGTTAATAATTGAGTAAAGATATTTCCATAAAAGTATCTGACAGTTAAACCTTGATTAGTTTTACAAGTACAATCGCTCCTTAACTTCTAAAAACGAGGAATAAAAGCGTCACATCTTTATACTTTTCGTAAGAAAAGCACCTCCCCACAAATATTAATAATTGTCTAATTTTTATTTTGTACAGATAGTATAAAAATGATTCTTAAAGTTAGGTAAAATTAACATAGTGCTTTGGAAAATTATTCTTATTAATTTCTTTTTATATTATTCTATCTTTCTTCCAATACTTTAATTAAACAGAGGGGTATATTAAGAAAAAAAAAGATAATTAATGTTGTATAAATTTAGGCAATAGACAATAATTTTAAAAAATACCAAAATAAAAAGACAGCCAATTATTTAAGAACGAAGAAAATATCAATTCAACATTAAATGATTAATGAAATCACACTTTTTTTGGGCTGTGTTATGCAATAACAACTATAGAAACTAAATTGTCCCTTCAATTCATAAAAAAAAAAATAATTATATTTTCTTTGTTACATTTGAGAGACTCAAATCTTTAAACTTTTAGAGGAAGTGGAGACTTCATTAATTGAGGTAGAGCTCAAAATCATAATTTATTTTATTAAATTTTTTTATTTTTTAATCAATTTCTTTTTTCATTCTTTAAATAGTGAATATGAAAACCCAAATGTTAAAGCTTTCACTGTGAAATAGAAGATTTGATACTAACTGTATGTCTCATTGTAGATGATGGAGGTTATTGAAGCTCAAGGTTCTCAAGAAATTCTCAATACCTGTCTGAGTGGTTCTTGCCCAAAGAATATTGTGTCAAGCTACAAGCTGGGAAAGAAAGTTGTTAATAAGATGATCCCTAAGGTGGATGAATTGGTGATTGCGGGAAGACGTTTCCTTGACAAGAATGTTGACGTTGCTCGCAAGCTACCACCCCAATTGGTGGAGGAGATGCCTTGTGTGGAGACTGTGGGCTTGGATTTGATGCTAAACAAAGTGTGGAATAGCCTTCAAGATGAAAAGGTAGGCATCATAGGTTTGTACGGCATGGGTGGGGCTGGCAAAACCACCCTTATGAAGAGGATAGAGAGTGAATTTGGAAGGAGGGAGCACGGGTTTGATCTTGTCTTGTGGGTGGTGGTTTCTAAAGATGGTGATGTCAGCAGAGTTATGAGTGATATTGAAAGCAGGTTAGGGATCAAAGATGAGAATTGGGAGGAAAGTAGTGCAGATCAAAGAGCGGCAAGGATTTACCGAGTCCTAAACCAGAAGAGATATGTGTTGATGTTGGACGATCTTTGGGGGAAATTAGAACTTGAAAGGGTGGGAGTTCCAGCAGATCTAATAAGGACTAGACATTGTAAATCAAAAGTAGTGATCACAACCCGGTCTGAGGATGTGTGTGATAAAATGAGAGCACAAAATAAATTCAAAGTGGAATGTTTGCTTGAGAAAGAAGCATTTGATTTGTTTTGTAAGAAAGTTGGTGAAGAGACCTTAAAGTGTCACAACGAAATTCGAACACTAGCATGGGAGATTGCTGCAGAATGCGGAGGGTTGCCACTAGCTATTATTACAGTTGGTAGTGCTATGTCTGGGGTGAAGAGCGTTGATGCGTGGAGGCAAGCCAAACGTGATTTAAGCACTTCTCCTTGGACATCTTCAGATTTGCAAGACAAAGTGTTTCGTATTCTTGAGTTTAGCTATGACAGACTGCCGGACGAAGCACACAAGAATTGCTTTTTATATTGTGCACTGTACCCAGAAGATTATGAAGTTGATGTTGAAGACCTTATCTATAGATGGATCGGAGAGGGGTTTCTTGACAAAGATAAGAGCAGCATACATGATATGCGTGAGGATGGGCGATCCATCATTGAAAAATTAAAGCTTTCATGCCTGTTAGAGGACGCTACACGTCTTGATACAGATTGGCGTTCTGCAATTAAGATGCATGATGTGGTCCGAGATATGGCACTATGGTTAGGTCGTGATCAAGACAGAAACAAAGACAAAATTGTAGTTCAGGGTGAAGCATTTGTAATGGATGATTCTGAAGAGAGACTGAATAGTAATGTGGAGAGGATTTCAGTTATAAGTGTTGAAGAAAGGACTCTGCTTGTACCAACTTGTCCGAATCTCTTTACCCTATGTCTACAACGGAGATTTGTCTTTGGTAATTTATCAAATCTCCAATACATGACAAGATTGAAAGTATTGGATCTATCAAATAACATGTGGATCCCATATCTCCCTGTTGGAATAGGAAAATTGATCAATTTGGAATTCCTTAATCTTTCGTGTACACGTATGAGAAACAAGTTGCCAATTGAATTGAAGAATTTGAAAAAATTGAGGGTGTTTCTTATTGACGATGCTTTACAGGATCTTCAAATGTTTCCTTCAGAAGTATTGGAAAGTTTTGAGCAGTTAAAGGTATTTAGATATTCCAGAGTCAACGTGAAAGAAGAAGAAGAAGAAGAAGAAGAGGAAATATTGCTAGACAAGTTGGAGGGTCTACCAAAGATAGAGGAATTAGGCATCCACATAACAACCAACACTGGAGTGAATAAATTACTAAAGTCCACCAAATTGAAGGGCTGCTCAAGTATTCAGCTTACGGAAATCAACGAGCCACTTGAAATGACGTCATTATTGGGAGTTTGGTCAAGAATGAAGCATTTGGAGTGTATATTATTATTCAGACTGCATATCATTATGGAAGTTCCATCCATTACTAACACTAGTTGTCGTCTTGGCAAGCTTCGCGAGGTGACGATAGATGGATGTCATTCAATAACCCATTTGACATGGCTCAGGTATGCTCCGCTCCTTGTGGTTCTTTTTGTTGAGAATTGTGAATCATTGGAAGAGGTGGTCAAGGAAGCCCAAGATGAAAGTTCGAGCACAGAGTTATTCTCAAATCTGATAGTACTTTCACTTTCACATTTGCCGAAGCTGAAGAGCATCAACCAGAGAGCACTACCTTTTCCTTTCCTTAAATCCATTTATATTAGAGAATGCAGTAATCTGAGGAAGCTTCCGTTAGATTCCAACTCTGCGAGGGACACCTTGATTGATATCCATGGAAATTACACCTGGTGGACAAATTTAGAGTGGGAAGACCCAACCACGAAGCAACTATTACATTCCAAATTTAGAGAGTGGTAAATGGAAAGAAAATCGATGGATGTGACTTAATTATGCTTCGTAGTAGGTAAGGTGATTCTCTCAAACTATGCTTTACTGTTATCTTAATTGCTTTCCATGATTTTTTGAGAAATGGGTTTCAAAATTTATGGAAAAAGTTTTCAATTGTTTTAACAAGTTAATTTTTTGGTTGAATTGTGATTAAACCACATAATAAAGCTATGAAACGTTTAAACCAAAGAAATAACTGGGTCAAAGCACAATCATTAAATCAAATGTTTCGAATCGATTTAAAATGCAATTAGTGGCATTATTGAAAAGTGTTTCCAACACAAAATGGAAACCTGAGAGTGTTTTTGTACTTAGGTAGTTTTTGGGACCCAACAATCAAAAACAAATAACGGATAAATAAAACTGGATATTATTGAATAAAAACCAAGAGATTAGATCCTCTTCAAAGGGTTGATTCCCTTTTGCAACTCAATAATTAATTCCCTCCCTAACTTGAGGAGAATACTCCTATTTATAATAATTGTCTCATTCAAATTAAAAGATAAACTCCTAATTTAACTCCTAAATAAATTCTTAAATTAATAACAGAATCCTAAAATAACTAAATATCTCTTATCCTAACAAATAATGATAAATACTAACAATTAAAAATAAATTAATAAAAATAAACTAACTAGGCTGCTCCCTTATCTTTTCGATCTCGTCTAGAATAAACTTTCATATTAAAGGATTCTCTTTTTATCCTAACAGTTTCCAACACAAGTGGAAACTTGTTATTTCGAATTGGGACGAAGATCAAATGAAAATGTAAATACTATTTTATTAAATTGTAGAATGCATTATAGATGTTTAACAAATTGAGATAGATGTCCCAATTTCTCAAAAAATTGAATAAGACTTTGTTACTTTTCTTTTTCTTTTTCTTTTTTTTTATCTTTGTTTCTTTATATACTGAATTCATTATAGACGGGAATAATAGTTTAATAATAACGATACTTTTCAGAAATTTATAGAAAACTAAAAGTGTACTCATAATTTAGTAGATCATCTTCATTATAAATGCTAGTTCTTGATTATGGACAAATAGTATATTGAATTATTAAGCCAAGAATTTTCTTTAATGACTTTTTCTCCGAGAAGAAAAAAATATGGATCAAGCTTTTTTCACTTTGTAAAGTGTAAATGGAAGGGAAAAATCTTGTAAATTTTCATTGAATATTTTTTTTAAAAAAAGAGTGCAATTCTTAATTTTTCTAATTTTCCCTTACTCAATATAAGTTCTATCCTTTTTGTTGCCAAGGTTTATAAGTCAAATCCAAAACGTAAGTGATGGTGCATGGCTCAGCTTGTGGGAGGCTTCAAAATTGTTCTCATTCAGAAAAGAAAGACGAGTTTCTGTTGTGAGGCTACAAGGAATCAAAGTGCCAGACTCTTAACAGTAAAATTAGTTATACATATGCCGTGTCCATGTACCATGACTTTTTCACTTTGGTGTGTTTGTGTNTAAAATTTCAATAGGTTGAGTCTTTAAATTTGGGTAGTGGGTACCCTTTGTTTATGCCCAAAAGACCAAAATAATGTCCTTAATGATCTTTTCTTCTTAGAGCTGAATAGTAGAAATGAGGGGTGTCAGTGTCATGCAGAAACCATAATTTTAATCATCCTATTGATATCTTGTTTGTGTCATGTATGTCAAAGTTTTGCCATATAAAACTGAAGACAACACCCTTCCTCAAATTTTCAACATGGAAAAAAAAGTATTGTTGACTACATTAGAATTTTCACCATAAGATAGATTTTTACCATAAGATAGACAGGGGAGGAAAACTACATTCATCATGATTACACAAGACATAGCACGCTAATTTGGTTTCTTATCTGATTCTTTTAGCCTCTCGCCTTTATTGTCAATTGTATGGCAAGATGGGATGTACCTAGGAGTTTTTTTTTTTTTTTATTATATTGCCCCTCTTAATAAAACATATTACAAAAATGCAAATTAGTGCCATTATTGAAAAGTGTTTCCAACACAAAATGGAAACTTGAGTGTTTTTGTACTTAGGTCGTTTTTGGGACCCAACAACCAAGAACAAATAACAGGGATAAATAAAACTGGATATTATTGAATAAAAACCAAGAGGTTAGATCCTCTTCAAAGGGTTGATTCCCTTTTGCAACTCAATAATTAATCCCCTCCCTAACCTGAGGAGAATACTCCTATTTATAATAATTGTTTCATTCAAATTAAAAGATAGACTCCTAATTTAACTCCTAAATAGACTCTTAAAATAATAACAAACTCCTAAAATAACTAGATATCCCCTATCATGACAAATAACAATAAATACTAACAATTAGAAATAAACTAATAAAGATAAACTAACTAGGTTGCTCCCTTATCCTTTCGGTCCCGTCTAGAATAAACTTTCTATATTAAATGCTTCTCTTTTATCCTAACAATACTCCCTTCCAAAGCCTGAACCTGTCCTCAAGGTTGAATTCGGAAAACTGCTCCTGAATCACAATTAAATCTTCCCAAGTTGCCTCCTCTGCAGATTTGCCACGCTACTGAATCAAAATCTGATGCTTCACTCCATCTGGTCCCTGCACTTCTCGCAACTTCAAAGCCTGAGTGGGAACATATAATTTAGCATTATATTCCGAATTTGAGGGTAACTCAACCTGCACTGGATGGCTGCCAATAGCCTTCTTCAGTTGTGACACAAGGAAAACTAGATGTATACGAGCTTCAGGAAGAAGCTAAAGCTAGAAAGATATAGACCCAATTTGGCGAGATACCAAATAAGGACCATAAAATCTGACAACTAAATTAGGATGCAGCCATGAAGGCATAGAACCTTGGCGATGCGGCCGAATTTTCAGATAAACCCAATCTCCCACCTGAATGTTATGAGGACGATGATGAGCATTAGCATAATGGGCCATATGGTTTTGTGCCCTCTCCAAGTGATGATTCAATGCCTCATAGTCAACAGATCTTGTGCCACTGCTTCTACCAAAGTCTCCCTAACAATGAACCTAGTGATAGTGGGAGGAGGCCGACCGTAGACCAGCTCAAATGGAGTGCTTTGGGCAGCAGAGCAGAAACTGGTGTTATACCAATATTCCGCCCAAGGGATGAAATCGACCCATGTTTTGGGTTGCTTAGAACTAAAACACCGTAGGCACATTTTCACCATGCGATTTAGAACCTCCGTTTGACCATCAGTCTCTAGGTGATAGGTCGTACTCGTATTCAACCGTGTGCCCTTTAAGGTGAAAACCTCTTGCCAGAATTTGCTCAAAAGGTTGGATTCCAATCACTGACTATAGAAATAGGAATGCCATGCAACTAAACCACCTTGCATTAGGAATCGGTAATGGCTGAAGCAAACCCATAGGAGAAACTACTTGATATTTGTTCGTCTAACAAGTGTGATAAGCCATGATGAAAGCCAAATAGCACTTTCTCGAATCTTGACACAACTTAGGTTCTGTCACAACTGTGCCAATTTCATAGAAAGTCTATTATTTGCACTTTAGGTTGCTCAAATTAAATTTATATATATATATATATATATATATATATATATATATCCTACTTTACGGCTTTCAGATCCACAAGGGATCCAATTGCAGTATAGTCGGGTATAGTCGAATCCACAGAGAGTTGCAAAAATACCGTTCTTGAGTTTGGTTAATTAAACAATGGAGTGAAGGATTTGATAATTTGTTTAATAGTTAAATAAGTAAATAAACAACATAAAAGTAAATAGGGAACAAATCAGAGGTAGTTCTGAAGCTTGTTGGGAATTTTAATCACATCATAGTTTCATGCATCCAGTTACTTATTACATAGAACTATCAATTGATTGCCCGCCACCAGTTCTTAACTTGTCATCACTTTCGCGCATGACAAGATCATAGGTTTGCTTTGTTAAACTGTCACTTTCGCACACAAGCTTAACAAAGTACGTCAGCATCAATCCAGATGTTAAAACGGCTAACCCTATTCCAGTTATGGCAACAAGATTAGATGTAATGGTTTAGTTCTGACTCTAATGGTTGTAACTCTCGTTCACAACGTTCAAGCCTAGAATCTAGTTAAGCATAATGATGTTGATCTTAACTTGGTTATGATTTAATTAGTATAACTGTCGTTCATACAACTAAATCCCAAATCAAGAATCAAAACACTAAGCAAAGACTAGCATTAAGTGTAAAACCATTCAAGCAAATCATAAGAAAACAGATAGAGTCATATGTAATAGTTACATGGATACAAGTAAACTACAATAATGACCAAAATCCCAACAAAAAGATGATTAGGAATCCATCTTACAAGAGTATCTCGAAGGCAAGGTTAAGACGCTTACCATAACACGTTATCACGCCATCATGGCCACGGCTTCGCCAAGCTTCCTTGATCTCCCGACTCCTTCACAAGCATCGTCTTTGTTCCTAATCTAACCTAAACTAAACTATATAGGAAGAATGAAGTTTTTGGTGGAAGAGGGAGAAATTTTGGGTGGAATGGGATGATTTGAAGTGTGGCTCGGCCCTCCTATTTATAGGCAAATCTTGGGGTCCTTCGCTCAGTGGTTTTGGTACCACCGCTGAGCGGTTAACTCGTTATTACTGAGCGGCGGCGCTTAATTGCTGAACGGTGCAATCACTACATACAGAGTAATAAATGCTCAGGCAGCTTTTCAGGGCAGCGCTGACGTGGCAGGGCGACGCCAGGCTGGCTCCAGCTGGTGCAATAAATGCGCCGCGTGTAAGTTGCTGCTGACGTACTTTCGCTGAGCGATAAGGGTTGTACTGTTGACCGATTGTTCCGCGGATGCTGAGCGAGAAACACCTTTCCGCGGAGCGATTCTTGCCTTCTACGCTGAGCGGTAATGTTGTGCCGCTGAGCGGTCCTCCTTTGTTCTTTCGTTTTTAGCTCTTTTCCAATTCTGCCCTTTTTCTCCATTCTTCATGGGATTATTCTTTATTATTTCTGCTTGCATCCATCTTCAAAATATATTAGAAACCTACAAAATAAGGGAAATTCATTAGATAATTCGTTGAAACATAAACAAATAAGTGCCCTTTTAAATGATGAAATTTGCGTAAATTGGGCACTTAACACTCCCCCTGACTTAAAACCTTGTTTGTCCTCAAACAAGAGGTAGTAGAATTATTTTACAAGAGATTAATGTTTATGAACAAATCGGCTATGGCAATGAATTGAAATGTTTTAGATAGTTTAAGCTTGAGACCATGTGAGACATAGAAGAACCTGAACAAGTCAAATGCACACTTACTTGAATAGCATAAGCAAATCACTCTATCCAATGTCTTTTCCACAAAGGAAATTATCATTTATCGCTCAATGGTCAGTGGACCAAATTAGGGGTGAGTGTTTTCGCTCATTGTCACGATTGAATTACAACAATTTAAATTTGTTACCTGTCTCACCATTTAATACGAAAGTATGGTCATGCAAGGATCACAAAGGACTTTTAAAGGGTTGTAATGAGGCCAGGCTACAAGGCAAATTGGTTTTTCTGGATATGCAAATGTTCTAATTTAAGAGAGCAATAAAAACCATCTTCTGTTGTCACCTTTCTTTCAACATTGTTCTTTTACCCTTTATCTCCTTAATTCCCAATTTCTTTTTTCTTCTTTTTGTTTTGGGATAGAATGTTTCTTTTTTGCTTGCTTCTGTTCTTTTTATCTTTTGTTCCTTCCACTTTAGCTCACCCTTATCTCCCCCTGACTTGGATTTTTGCATATAATCCAATTTTTGAATGCTCTCTTAATTCCGGATATTAAGGGATAGTACTATTTTTCTTTTTATGGATCGGGGATTATGAACAAAAATTTTCTCATGTTAGGTTCAAATGAGGTAACAAAGGATGTTCCTAATTATGGTAGGCTTTATTTGGCTAAGTGGGTTTTGAATCTAAAGAACAGAATGCCTTGATCATCTCCTATTATTTCCATACAATTATTAGAATCAGAGACTCAAACAAATTCAATTGTGCAAAAACAATGGTGATTCTCACTAAGTGTTTGGGCTCACTCCCTCACATGGATTAGGGTTTATTTCCTTGATTTAAAAACATGTTCAAGGTTATGCCCATGCAAACAAATAAGTAGATGCATGTGAACATGTTCATGGTATCTTTGTGTGAATCACAAAGGTCTATTATGGATACTGAAACAGGTCAATTCATGATATATTTGTGTCCATGCATCAAACCAAGTAAAATAAACTACTACTTTGTTTTTAAACAAACAATTCTTAAGTACATATTATACTAACTAAGGAAATTAATTAAGGTGCTAGAAATTAAAATGCTCCCTATTCATGGTGAATATCTTGAAGTAGCCTTCTTGATGTAGCCTCCTTGCAATTGTTGAGCTACTTCATCTTGCTTCAATGCTTTGAGGAGATAGAGGCTCATCCTTCTTGAGGAATCATGCTCTTCGTTCTTTAGAAGTGTGTCTCTCTTTTGATGTTGTTAGGAAACTTCATTGGTTGTTTTCTGGCCTGCAAAAACAATCAAAGAAAACTTCCTTTCTTCCAAGTAGCATTAGAGATATCATGTTTTTATTTTGAACCCTTTTTGTAGACAGAATTCCCTACAATTGGCGGTCATAATTTCCCGCTTGGGTGGTCAGAATTTCCCACCATTGTGGACAGAATTTCCCACTTCTTGTGGACAGAATTTCCCACAATGATTTATGGATTCAAAAATAAAACATATTAAGGTGCTTTTCGAAAAGATTCTTTTCTTTAAAATTACTGTTCATTTCTTAAACAAATAAGAATCCTTTTTTCAATGAAAGCATTTGCACCTTTTTAAACAAGTGTAAAGGTTCAAAATCAGTCATTAGGTTTTAAAATTAAAGTGCTTTAGTTAAGCCTGACTGAAAAGGATTAGCACTTTGAAATTTCAAACCTAATTACAAGATTTAGATAACCTTTATTTCTTTTTTTTTTTACCATAATATAAAAAATGTTCTTAACACCTTAAATTAATTAACCTTAAAATTAATAAACTACTAAAATAAGAAAACTCACAAAATGCTGGGTTGCCTCCCAGACAGCGCTTAGTTTAACGTCGTTAGCCCGACTCCTTTTTCTTTCTAGCTCTCCTCCTGATCAGCAGTCCTCCTCCCATGGCAAGAGTCCTTTGGATTTAACTCCGGATTTGCCGTAAATCTCTTCTTTTTCAACTCCGCTATATCAATAGCCAATTGTCCCAGTTGTGTCTCCAAATTCCTAATAGAGGATTCGTTATTCTTCTGATTAATCATTGATTGTTGCATAAATTGATTAAAAGTTTCCTCTATTTTGGAATTTGGATACACGGGAGGCTGATCTGATACGGGCGGGGTGGTTGGTACAGTTGTGGTGGAGCTTTGTTAAATGAAGGACCAGCCTCTTGCCTCCATGGCTGATTGAAAATTTGATTCGGCCCCCTTTGGAAATTGTTTTGATAGGGTGGCCTTGGCTGGTTATCAAGGAAGTGAACCTCTTCTTCCCTGAAATGACAGCTAACAGACGGGTGATCACCATTACAAATTTTACATTGAAATACCTGTTGTCGTTTTGCTTCACAGGCATCTCTAATTTGCTTTGGTAACTCGCTTAGGGCCTTCTTCACCTCGTCTATTTGTTGTTGGAGTTGCTTGTGTTGGGCAAGGATGGCATCGTTGGTTCCCAGCTCAGGCAGGTTGATGAAAAAGTATATCAAAGGATTGATAACATGAAAGGCAGGTTGTGACCTGAATGAATGAATATGAATATGAGAAAGAAAATGAAAGGACGTGACGTCACGAGTTCAATGAATGAATATGTATATGGAAATGGATATGTCGAGTCCCCTGTCCGGTTACATCAATCTTAGGGTGGGCCCCCCACTATCCCAAAGGAAGGATGGTTGTTCCTATCATTCCTCGATATCTTCCTCCTATGAGCTTTATGTGGTTAGCTACCATACTGGTTAGAGCGCCACCGGGTCGCCAACGATAGGAAACGCAAAGAGGTAGTAGGTCGTAGGCCACGACTACTTGCGTGGATGGACTAGCAATCACAGTGCATGTAAGAGATCCCAATATCATGCATATGAAATGAATAATGAATATGTGAAATGTAAATGTATATGATGTGAATATTTATATGATGTAGGTATGTATATGATATAAATATATATATATATATATATATATATATATATATATATGTTGTCAGTTACTATCAAGAGAACACTCAAGACGGAAGGTACAAGAGCATGTGATAAGATATCACGAAGCTCCGGCGAGTAAAATAAATCAGCATAACTTTTAGGTAATGAAAGATTAGAAGTTCCCCTCACGTAGTAAGCATAGGTAAAGCTACCCAGGATTAGGCCAAAGAGAATAACTAGCAGGAAATGAAAGTATGCATGATTACTTAGAGAACTCCTGGGTGGCCTGGATTCATAATTGAGCAAAGAAGCAATAATTAAGGCTAAGGTTTCCCACTGAAAACACAATATTCTCACCCCACTCACTTATGATGCCAGGAGGTTACAACGAGGAATTAGCCAAGCAGCGAGAGGAGTTGCGAAGGGTGATGGCGTAAAGCAGACGCCCTAACAAAACGGGTCGAGCAAGGGTGTTATAAGGACTAAATGAGACGTGTACCAATTAGCCCTTGTGTTTTATAGACAAATAGTAAATGTTGACAAACTTGATGCTTGTATATTACTTAATGTAATATCTATGTAGTTTCTTATCAATATGTGATGGACCACCTATTTGATTAGCTATCGATTGTTTGATGCTGAATTGATAACTATTAAGCCAAAGTCTCTATCGCTTGTACTAAATGTTCTGTCCAACGCACGGCTCATATCTTATGGAATACACTAGGAAAGAAAAGTTGAAATTGGTCCCTATTTTCTAAATAACCCATATTTTTGAAATCGTAAAAGGGCTATTAGTATCCCAACCAAAGCAGGTAACAACCTGATAAATGTTTGCGACTTAAGCATAAGCTAGCTAGCTAGGCTGTTTCATTTGATATTAGAGCAGTTTGGTCTAAGTGAGCCTGAGGACTGAGCTGCACTATGCTTTCGAGCATAACAACGGTGTATGTTTCCGCTAAGTGGTATGTGCTAAGTTCATGTGTTCTCGCCTTTCTTGAGACTAGTCAACTCAGAATTATGCAGGCACCACAGATTAGACATGCTACCAACCATGGACCCTACAGACCTCGTAGACATTCTTACAGAAATGGCCCAAGCTACTCAGGCCCAAGCCTAGGCTACCAATCTGATGGCGGCAGCCACCGCTCAACGGAATGCCCCCCAAACTACCCAGAAATCGAGGCCTTGAGGTACCGGGATTTCACCCGAGCCAACCCCCTATGTTTGAAGGCATGATGGATCCCGACCTGGCCCATGGCTTGAGCAAAAAAATGGAACAGATTTTTGAGGATGTCCGGTGTACTGAAACCCAGAAAGTTAAGTTCGCGATGAGAATGTTGTACGAAGCAATGAGAGAATGGTGGGACATGACCAGGCCTGCGTTTGGACTGAATAAGGGTCCAATCACCCGAAACCAGTTTACTGCGATATTTATGGATAAGTACTTCCCTCAAGAGCTACAAGACTGGAAGGAGGCCTAGTTTTTAGATCTTAAGCAAGGGGCGATGACTGTCGCAGAGTATACAACGACGTTTGAGAGACTTTTCCGGTACACTCAAACATATAAACTCCATCCAGATGAAGATTGGAAGTGCGAATATCAGCGAGGATTGAAGCCAAAGCTGTGGGTGTTCCTAAATGTGCCGAGCATACGAGATTATGCCACACTAGTGAATACATGTCTAGCTCAGGAGGAAGCCAATAGGAGCTTGACAGAGGTGTACATCGAGAGGAATAAGAGAAATTTTGATGAAGTGGGAAGCTCACAAGCAGAGCAAAGGAAGAGGGGACCCTTTCAAGCCTCGTTTCCAAATAGGGGTAGGAGTCAATTTCCCCAACAACAACAAGGATACAGGAGGCCATATAATTAGACCAGATTGGGATTATCGCGCGGCAAACTGCAAGTAGTGAAACCCCAGCAACAAGGCAGTGCCTCCAGGCGTAACCCGCAAGCTCCAAGCAGAAGCCGGCATATCATCCTCTGGGTCCAAAGTGTCGCAAGGAGCATTTCGGAGAGTGCTTGGCCAAACAGAATGCCTACTACAGATGCGGGAAAAGCGACCATTATGCCAGAGCCTGCCCAACCTTTCCACCCTCGGTGCAATGCCAGGGTAGAGCATTTACCATAGCGACCGATTAGGTGCCGGAAGAAAAGGTGCGGGAGGAGAAGAATCTATTGCGGGGTAAGTGTTTACTCAAGGGAAAGCTTTTGAATGTCTTATATGATTCTGGAGCATCACACTCCTTTATATCCTATGATAGTGTGAGGGAACTAAACTTGCCCTCCACATTGCTTCCCTACACATTAAACGTATCGACATCTACCGCGCCACCTGTAAAAACATGCTGAGCATGTCTTAAGTGCTTGTTACAAGTGTATGAAAAGATGATTATGGCAGACTTGATTTTCCTTCCCCTAGTCAGATTGGATATAATCCTAGGGATAGGTTGGTTGCACGCCAATCAAGTTGTCTTAGACTGCGCCAGGAAGCTAGTAACTTTTCCCCAAGTAGGCGCCAGTGTGCTAGTTTCGAAGATAGAAACAACCACTTTGTACTGTTGTCCATTGGGAAATTAAGACTATATTTTTCTAACCTCCTCAGAGGTCATAACCAAGCTAGAAGTTGAAAACATTCCTGTAGTGAAGGAGTATCCGGATGTGTTCCCTGCTAAAATTCCACAGTTTCCTCCGAAGCGGGAGGTGGAGTTCTCCATTGCACCCTACAAGAGCTCCCCAATAGAATTGTAGGAACTAAAAAAGAAGTTGGAGGAACTGATAGGGAAGAAGTTCATTCGACCAAGCGCATCGCCTATAGGAGCGCTGATACTATTTGTGAAGAAGAAAGACGACACTATGTGCATGTGCATTGACTATAGGCAACTAAACAAAGTGAAAATCAAGAATAAGTATCTGCTGCCTAGAAATGATGAATGGTTGGACCAATTGAAAGGTGCCAGAATCTTCTCCAAGATAGATCTATGGTCAGCCTACCACCAAATTCGAGTACGGGATGAGGATATTCCCAAGACGACTTTTAGATCCCGATATGGCCACTACGAGTTTACGGTGATGTCATTTGGATTAACGAATGCCCTCACCATATTCATGGACTATATGAATAGAATTTTCCCCGCCCACTTGGATAAGTGTGTCATCGTCTTTATCGACGACATATTGGTGTACTCGAAAAGCAAGGAAGAGCACATCCTACGGGAGAAGAAGTTGTATGCCAAACTCTCCAAGTGTGAGTTATGGACGAATAAGGTGCAGCTTCTAAGCCACGTAGTGTCGAAGGATGGAGTGGCAATGGACCCTGGTAAAGTTGAAGCAGTTAAGACATGGGAGCAAGCCACTTTAGTTACTGAGATCCAGAGCTTTCTGGGCTTTGCCAGTTACTACCGGAGATTTATTAAATGATTATCACTGATTGCGTTGCCCCTAACCAAGTTAACCAAGAAGGGAGCAAAGGTGGAATGGTCACTAGAGTGTGAGAAGAGCTTTTGCGAGCTAAAATAAAAAACTAACCACTGCTCCAGTGTTGGTGCTACCAGATCCTCAAGCACTATTTGAAGTGTACTGCAATGCATCTGGTGCTGGATTAGGATGTGTGCTGATGCAGAACCACCAAGCAATAGCATATGCCTCAAGGCAGTTATGGCGTCATGAAGTAAACTACCCTACACATGACTTAGAACTAGTCGCGATAGTTTTTGCACTGAAGATTTGGAGGCATTATCTGTATGGTGTGCAGTTCGAGGTATTCTCAGATCACAAAATTCTGAAATATCTATTCGACGAAAAAGAACTCAATATGAGGCAACGAAGGTGGACGGAGTTCCTTAAGGACTATGACTTTGACCTTAATTACCATCTAGGAAAAGCAAATGTGGTACCAGATGCATTGAGTCAGAAATCATTGCACGCAGCACAGATGATGGTTCAGGAAGCGAAGTTAATCAAAGAGTTTCGTGATCTTAACGTGAGTGTGGCACCCCAACCAAGCAGCATGAGGCTATGCTACCTACAAGTTACTATTGACTTCCAAAAAAAGATCAGAGAGGCTCAGAGAAGCTGTCAAGAAGAAACTTGGTGCAAATTTAAGAAGGTGGTAGAGGAAAGTAAGATCAAAGAAGTTACCGTTAGAGACGATGGGGTAATGAGATTCAATCAGCCCTTATGTGTGCCTAACAAAGATGGTTTAAGTGAGGATATTCTACAAGAAGCCCATAAGAGCCATTTTACGATGCACCCGGAGACAACCAAAATGTACCACGACTTGAATAAGATGCTTTGGTGGCCAGGATTAAAAAGAGACGTAGAGGACTGGATGCAGAAATGCCTAGTCTGTCAAAAGGTAAAGGTTGAACACCATAAACCTCCCGGGTTACTGCCCCCTCCAGAAATTCCCAAGTGGAAGTGGGAAGGCATAGCAATGGATTTCGTCTCAGGTTTACCATGCACTCTTGAGAGAGTTTATGCTATCTGGGTAGTCATGGATAGACTGACCAAATCAGCTCATTTTATCCCGGTAAGGATGAACTACCTACTGGAAAAGCTCGTGCAACTGTATATCAAATAAGTGGTAAGACTGCATGGTATACCTTCCTCTATTATCTCGGATAGGGATCCACGCTTTACCTCCAGATTTTGGACAGCATTCCAAAGGGCATATGGATCTCAGCTTCATTTAAGTTCTGCTTATTATCCTCAGATGGATGGCCAGTCAGAATGCACCATTCAAACCCTAGAAGACATGATGAGATCTTGCGTGCTTGAATCACCCAGATTGGGATGAATTGCTACCGCTCATAGAGTTTTCTTATAACAATAGTTATCAGGCCAGCATAGGTGTGGCCCCTTTCGAAGCTCTCTATGGCGGAAAATGTCAATGATCGCTGTGTTGGAACAACATCAAGCAATACAAACATTTAGGACCAGAGGAGACCCAGGAAGCAGAAGAGCTGGTGAAGTTGGTGCGACAGGGAATTCTTACTGTTTAAAGCCGTCAGAAGAGTTATGCAGATAACTGTGGAAGACCGCTCGAGTTCCAAGAGGGAGATCATGTCGTCCTAAAAGTTACTCTAGTAGCGGGTATTGGAAGGTCTCTAAAGGTTAGGAAGCCGAGTCCATGATTTATTGGACCTTTCCAGATTCTGAAGCGCATTGGGCCCGTGGCATACATAATAGCTCTTTCGACAAACTTGGTTGACATCCATGACATCTTCCATGTATTCCAGATATCATGCCTCACCTAGTCATGTACTAGAGTCGAAAAAGATACAACTGAGGGAAGATCTTTCCTTACCCCTCATGCCACAGCAGATTATTGATCATAAAACTCAGAAGACGAGGAATAAGGAGATTCCCATGATATGGGTGATTTGGACAAATGGAGAATTCGAGGAACAGACATAGGAACTGGAAGACGATATGAAGAAAACATACCCAGAACTCTTCTGAAGGTACGCAACGTAATTACATCTGAATTTCGTAGGCGAAATTTTTCTAAGTGGGTGGAATGTAACATCCCGCTTTCTCCTTAGTGAAAATTTCGCTAGATGAATGCGTAGAAACTCTTGTTGTAGGTTAAACATTTAGAAACATGAACTCTTAAGTTAAAAATGTCTATAGAAATAATTTCGCTCAGTTTTATAAAATTCTGCAGACACTAGATTAAATCCTTTTAGTCATCAGAGTGCAATGTTATATCTAAGGTGTCTGTAAAATGTATCCTTGTAGAGATAAATTTACAAATACCTTATATTAACCCAATTTCCTCACTATAAGAATTAGAAGATCACAAGGATGTGATTGAAATATTTTTAGGATACTTGTACGTTAAGTACCGGAACAGCTACTGACCAAACACGATCAAAATTGATCAGTATTTGGCCGTAAAATCTTGGCCACAAAATACGGCCAAGAGACTCAAGAATAAATGGCTAAAATTCTTCCAAATGGATTGGTCAAATTCAAACCTAATCATGATTAAGGGTAAGTCATATGATGACTAAGTAGGTGACTAAGCATGCTTATGTCATGGATGACATATCAAAGAGCAAAATTGAAATTTATCCCAAGGGCAATTATGGAAGAAAATTTCGAGCTCCTTGGCCTATAAATACCCTATGTATTCTTCAAAGAAGACATAGGAGAAAACCTTGCCAAAACTCTGTCCGTTTGCACACTCAGTCGTCACCCTGTCAAGATACTGACACAGACACTTCGTTGAACTAAACATAGCCCTAATTTCCCTAACCTTGTTCTTAGAGATTCGTCTTAGTCTCATTAAAAAAAGCTTGCACATACCTATCTTAGAAAGAGCAACCTTGAAGCAGCATAACAAGCTAGGATCCCGCGTAGATCTCCGAACTGTCTACAGTAACTATACAAGTCGGTAAAATGACCTCTCTACTTTCTATATGATTTTATGCTAGATGATGTATGATGTTGGGATGTTTTATATATGACTATGACTATATAGATGTTGTTGAGATTTGTCTGGAAACTGCTGGTGTTATCTGTGACTCTAGAATTTAGGTAGACCTAAGCTTGGAATAAGAGCATAACACGTTTTGAAATGGAACAGTATGCTGGGAATTTTATCATGGAAAACTAATATTATTTCTGAAATTTACACAAAAAATTGAACGGAGATGTTAAGTTTTGTGATTTTTTGAGTCCCTGACGAATTCCTAAGCAAAACAGACAGAAACAAAGTTTCTAGGTAAACAAGGGAAAAACGGAAATTTCAAAATTAGGATCTGAAAAACTAGGTTGATTTTAAGAAAATATGGGTTTAGAACTATCAACAATCTTAAGGCCAAATCTTCAGTCCTTCGGGTTTTTGAGAACTAAAATTCCAAAGAAAACAGGAGTTTACGGGTGAAAAACAACATTTTTGGGAAAAAAGAGCAAAACAACCATTTCGTGAGTCAAAACTAGAATTTCTAAGTAGGAGAAATGATCTTAGAGCTATCTAAAACCTTGGGGGTAAGGCCTTGGACCTTTCCGGTTTCTGATAACTAAATTCTGACAGAAAACGGTCGTACTTAGAAAAGCATTAGGTCACTTACCTTGTATGAGAAAAGAATATGTGATGAATTGTGTGTTACTTATATCTTATTATGCATCATGAGGATTTAGCCGTCACCTGTAGTTATAAGCAATGCTCACTAGGTTTGTTTGATAAGCTAGGAAAAAAAAATAACAAAAAGGTAAAAAGGTAAAAAGATAAGGGAGGCTTAAATTTTGGTTCAAGGAAGAAACAACCTTCGATGATATTTTTCATTTTTTTTACACTGACCAACTTGATCAATGGATAAGATAATTATAGAAGTTAAACTACTTATAAGAAAGTTTCATTTGTTGTTTTCTACTTTCTTCTAGATCCTAAAGATGGGGTAAGTTGCCATAAAATCCAGAGCTACACTTACTTTGGCCACTAAAATGAGTTAGTATAGATAGTGATGTGTTTCATGGGATTAGCCACTTCCTTTCCTCCACCATGCACAATGAACTCTGTTGGGGTGAGGAAGTTACCATGGCAGATACACACAATGTAGACTTGGCCGGTCCAGTACTTGTACATAAGCCCCTCTATCGTCTTCCCATTGGGGCCATCCCTGGTTGCAGTTACACTCGGCATCTGTCTCAGGATCTCCATCACATCACCTTTGAGGCTGCAATAGTTCCCCCTTGGCATTAGCTGCCATTGTTGTTTTCTTGGAAGTCAAGGAATCATTTTCCTGCTTGGTTTGTGTCTGGATGTTGGCATCAACTCCTCCTTCGGCCGAACGTCTTCGAACCATATATGGAATGCTGTGGTAGCCAACTGTGAATGGAAGCCATGAGAGAGAGATTCAGCTTCAGATAAGCAAGATCAACCAACAAAACAGCTAAGCTATAAGAAGTTATCAACAAGATATTCACAAGTTATTGCATAAGAAGTTATCTATAATATATTCGCGAGTTAATGTGATAAACGTAAGGAACTTTTCTTTTAAAGCTGAACTTTCATTAATGAATTTAGCATGCAACTAAAAACATACTTATAGCCATTACAAGAATTATTTGTTACACAAAATTCGCCTATGTTCTGCTACATGTGTTATAGTGATGTTGGGTGAGGTAGAACAAAACAATCAAAAGAATTAGAGTTGTGTATCCCAGTTAATGTCATATGAAAAAATCAGTTTCTATTTTATGTATTTCTTTGTAATCAAGCCAGTATCTCTTCAAGAGTTAAAAATGTCTAAAGAACCAAAATATTCATAAATCACAATGCTTTTAAGTAAACCACACTTAGAAAATCTTGCTACATTAAGAATCCAATTTATCTAAAGCATAACTTTGCATATATAACACTACCAGGAAGCTATGAAGTCATGAATAGAATAAACCCCACTTCCAAATTATGAATCTTTTATACTAAATGCAAATATCCTTTACAAAAGTCAAGCGAGGAAATTTGCGAAATCCATCTTTACTGTCACTAATTTTAAGTCCAGTTTCTGATCATCATCATAGATAAAACAATTCAGAGTAGTGTTGTCAAGTGTTGTCAAGTGCTTCATTACTAGCGTGACTGCGTACTTACAGCATGTAGAAGTAAATGAACATTGGTTTGGAGGAAATAAAATCACGAGTGAATGGTCTTAATCATTTAAGTTGATTCAGAAATTAAATAGAACAATATCAACAACAGTTTAGTCTAAGCAATTCATGCAGCACAAAACCAATTTCTATGATAAATGGACTTCAGCATCTGGAGTATGATGTGAACTTATAACCTGGCATTTCATTAATGCATAAAATATTTCTGTATTGTATAACGTTGGTGCACCAGTCACTGCAACAACAACCACTCTATTAATGAACACAGAAGTTTGAGGAAATGAAGTAAAGTCATAGAAAGAAAAATAAAGCCCTTTGCAACACCCTAACTAGTTAGCCTATGCTTAAGTCATAGGCTTCCCTGGCTAGGTGGTTGAACTCTTGTGCTGTGAACTACTACTGTTCTGGGTTACTTGCTCAAATTAGGGTTACGAAAAATCTGGGCCATTTTAAAATTTCTTTTGCAAGTACAGATATCTAGAAAGTAAAGAGCCATGCGGATAGTACGTCGTATAACGGCATAATCAAGAGATAGAAGAAGTGCGAAAACGTACCTGTAGTAGGGAGATCCGGCGGCAGAATATACACATAGGGGCCCGAATATAAACAACACACTGATATATTACAAATACACGAGTTTGGATATTATACATACAGGAAATCCACATAAAATACATATACAACGACTAAAAAAACAGCTACACACACGAGTGGTACTACTCACTTTGTGTACGGTACAACTCTACGCCTACAGCTGCCATCGGGGTCCTGGGGGGTCCTGTCTCCTACTCATTGTCCTCCTCCCGCTCTGCTGGGTCCTCCTCCTCCTCGCTGGACAAGTCCGTCACAGCCGTGAAGTCCCGCAGGACAAAGCGGCGCGGAAACAATGGGAGCACCCTCTTCCTGGCGGTCGTCCATTGGCCTCGACCTCGTACTGCGGGAGTGGACGTACCAGGGTCTGCGACTGGCTCAGCCTCCGGCTCCGGCTCTGATGGGGGCACCTCCTCCTCACCGTTAAGGTGGATGGGATCTCGGTTGTTGCTCCCCAAGAGCTCATCTATCCAGATGGGATGCATCAGAGAGGACCCTGGTCCTTTGAGTCTTCACCTGGGAGGTCTCTCGGGCTCGTCGGGCATGCGGGCTGGCGCTAAGGTACACGTCTCAAGGAGGGTATCCGTCCGGTAGTTATGCTAGCGTGTGCGAGTGAACAACCACACGTCCTTCGCAGGTGGGGAGGCCATCACTGCAAACTGGATCCATACACGAGTGGGAGTAAGAACACTTACGCTCTTAGTGGGAATCTGATGTGGTCTCTACGATTCCGTTACTCGGACATCATCCAGGCCACTCAGGTAAGACCTCTAAGTGTCATACATACTAAACCCCTACTATTTATTATCTTTAGCCTATGTCCTGAGCAGCTTTATCTAAGTTACTAGGTGATAAGGCTATTAGTCTTGTCATTACCTAGGCTTCGTGCTCATTTACTTTATGCTACCGTTAAAACCATACTAGTCATCTCGGGTCATTCCCTTGACGATACATAATGTATGAATAGTTATAAATACATGTCTACTCACATACATACATACATACATACATTCAGTCATAGCTATATAATTACATAGTGCAAGGGGGACATTTGGGAACCTTTTACGCATACCAGCTTGCCCGGGTTAGCGTCCTTCTTCTCCTTTCTTACGCATACCAGCTTGCCCGGGTTAGCGCTCTTTTTCTTACGCATATCGGCTTGCCCGGTTTAGTGCTCTTTTCTTCTTACGCATACTGGCTTGCCCGGGTTAGCGCATCTTTCTTTCTCACCTCCTTTTTTTTTTCTTCCTTACCTTCCTTGTGTTATTAACCTTCGCGAACCAATCCACCCTTTTGGGATTGACTCGTTAACCAATCCGCCCTTTTGGGACTGGCGAGGTAACACATCGACCAATCCATCCTTTTAGGACTGGCGAGGGGCGTGTCTCTAAGACTTTGCCAAGAGAGGGCTTCCTAGCATATAACTACATACTTGTTCCCTATGTTCCATTATGATCTTTAAACATTAGGTGATTGACCTTTAATTCTCTAGGGTTGCCCTAACACCTATGCACAACCCGTTCCTCATGATACATGCTTTGATATACAACAATGGATGTAATAGCCCAAATTTTTCCCTTCACTAAAATGTCGCATAATGAATAATTAAGAAATATATTACTAAGAAAAGATAAGAGAAAAGATAAAATAAAAATAAAATAAAATTCAAGTATTAATTTTAATTCCTGTAACATGAGTTAAAAAGAATAATTTGGCGATCTTGTGACGTCCGGTGACGTTCGGGTCGATATTAGGTGATTATTAGAATTTAACCATGACTCAAAGGAGTCTGTAAAATACACTAATATGAAAATAAATGCGAGAATATCTCGCCAAAGATTTAAATATTAACAAGAAAAATTAATAGGTCACAACGGTATGTCCAAAATATTTTTAGGACTTCCGGACATAAATAGTTAATGAGAAAACATGACCAAAACACACATAGACAATTGACACATGGATGGCCAAGGGCCACAAATTTCCCACGGCAGCCCTTGTCCCACGAGTCACATACACCAAATCCTTATTCATTTTGGTTGTCTCTAATTATGCTAACCAAAGCTCTTCTACCCGAATCCATCGTTGCCTTTATTGAATTCTCTTATTTTCACACACATAGCTAAGACAAGTAGCAGCACAAGCCATAGCCTCCTTTTCCCTTGGTGAGAAAACCTCAAGCTTCCATAACCTAAGCTCCATTACATCTCCATCTTCCTATTTCCATTTGTTTCACTTCTTGGCAAGAAGAACTCAAGCAAGCGAGCAAAGCTCAATTTCATCCTTCCTTCATCACTAAACAACTCTTTAGCAAAGTGGGTAACTCTAGTTCCTCACATATTGATGGTGGATGCTTGATTATGAAATTATGTGTGTGTGTGTGTGTTTCTTTACATATATGTTTATGTATGTTAGAATCTATGTTAGGGCTTAGGAAGATGACTCTGAAGGGTCCTGTGACCTAGACTAGATAGGTTTATTATGTGTGGAATATGTGTAAAAGCTCAAGAAGGATCCATGGGAGAAAGAGGAAAGAAAGAGGAGTCTGTAGAGAGTTGTTGAGCAGCGCCTGGACTGGTGCTGAGTAGTTCCGCGGAAAGAAAGAGGAGCCTGTAGAGTTGTTGAGCGGCGCCTGAACTGGTGCTGAGTAGTTCCACGGAGAGTGACTGAGAGGAGTCTAGAGAATTGTTGAGCGGGCACCTGGGATGGTGCTAAGTGGTTCCACAGAGAGTGACTGAGAGGAGTCTAGAAAGTGGTTAATCGAGCACCTGGGATGGTGCTGAGTGGTTCCCTGGAGAGTTTCTGAGTGGGTTCCGCAGAGGTTCCCTGGAGTTTGCTGAGTGGTTCCCTGGAGTTTCTGAGTGGGTTCCACGGAGGTTCCCTGGAGTTGCTGAGTAGTTCCCTGGAGTCTCTCAGTGGGTTCCGCAGAGGTTCCCTGGAGTTGTTGAGAGGGTTACGTAGAGAGTGCTGAGGGGGCCCTAGGGTACCGCTGAGCGGCCTGAGACCAAAATGTCTTAGGGAGACCTTCTTGAGGCACCTAATCTAACACTCCATGTTATAACTATGATTTGTAACTGAAAAATGTGAAGTACATGTAGTATGTGAACATGTAAATTACATGTAATATGTGACATAATGTGTAGCATTCCATGAATTCATGATAAACCAAGTTTAAAGGATTAGAAGTAATTATGAGATAAGTAAAGATTCTAAAATGAACCATAGGAAACAAGTATGCCATGCTGCAGGTACTGAAAGGAAACAAATTCTGAAATGCTGCTGAAAGTGCTAAATGCAAACTGCTGAAAATTCTGAGGTCGTGATCACGAGAGCCAAACCATGATCCCACTTCAGGAGGTCAAAGAAGCATCCTGAATGTGGAAGCCAGCCACAGGTGGTGTCGATATGGCATACCTAGAGGTGTGCGGTTACCACGCCTAGCATTGTCGAAAGGGGGCAAGCTAAGGTGGGGGTACAATATCCGCCCACTGCCGAGGGGTCCAGAGAGGGCACACGGCAAGTGAAAGCCCATCAAAGGGGTCAACAGAGGACCACCTGGAGGTGCGAGGTTATTCCGTCATACTAGTGTCAAAAAGGGCACTATTATGGTGGGAATAACATATATTCCAAAGTAGGTTTATTCTGTCATGCATATGTTCATTCTGTTATGCATGGATATCAAGCATGTTTATTTTGCTATGTATGAATATCTGAATGTATGATTCTGCTGTTATGTCATTACCATCAAGAGAACGCTCGAGACGGCTATGTTTGTACACGTACTGTTAATAAGCACGAGAACTTAGTAAGCAAGAGTAGTTCCCCTATCACTTAGTAATGTAGATAAAGCCATTCAGAACTTAGGCCAGATAATAATTAGTAGGATGTTTAGTATGCATGTTCACTTAGAAATCTCTGAGCGGCCTGAAGTCTGACCTAATATGAGACGAGACTCAGGAACTAAAGTTATTTCCACTGAGAACCTACCGTTCTCATTCCCACTACCTTATGACTTCAGGTACTGATGATGAGTCATACTTTGAGGATGCGGACGAGCCGCCAATTGAGCCATGAGCGGCCGTGACAGGAGCTGGGCTTAGAGAGCAGGATGACAGGATTTTTGCCAAGGGCACACTGAGTAGTTTTCTAGTAGCCCTTGTATTTTGATATGATGTATTTTAGATTATGTATAGGTGTTTGGCTTATGTACAGGTTATGTATATCTTACTTATGGTATGTATAACTGTATGACTGTTATGATGGACCCAATGGATGTACAGGGTATGCTTTTATTACTACACTGTTATACGCCTTGTTATATTGTCCTTTCCGACACATGGCTCTATTTTATTAATTATCCAATGCAAATGAAAAGTTTCAAACGGGTCCCTATTTTTCTTAAGTAACTATTTTTGAAAGATAACAATGGGCTAAAGTATTCTGACCAGGTAGAAAACAACCTAGTGAGCATTGTTTACTACGTTCGGGTAAACAATTAGCTAGGGTGTTTCATTTGGTATCAGAGCAGTTTGGTCCAAAAGAGCCTGAGGACTGAGCTGCACTATGGTTTCGAGCATGATTACAGTGTATGTTCCAGCTAAGTGGTATGTGCTAAGTTTCTGTGTACTTGCTTCTCTTGACACTGATCACCTCAAAACTGTGCAGGTACGACATATTAGACATGCCGCCCCACAGGGATACTACACAGCGCACCTCGGAGTCTGCAGAGCTTGCAGATCTTCTAAGGGAGATGGCCCAGGCTACCGCACGGATGACAGCCTCTAATGCTCAACGCAATGCCCCCCAGACAGCTCTGGAGATCGAGGCCCTGAGGTTTCGGGATTTTCACGAGCTAATCCACCAGTGTTCGAGGGGATGATGGACCCTGAATTGGTCCATGGCTGGATTAGAAAGCTGGAACAGATTTTCGAGGATATTCCATGTACCGAGCAGCAGAAGGTTAAATTTGCTTCTAGAAAGTTAGAAGGAGCAGCAGGGGAATGGTGGGACACGACCAAGCCCCAGTTTGAACAAGATGAGGGTCAGGTGACTTGGAACCGGTTTAAGGAGGTGTTCCTGGATAAGTACTTTCTGCAGGAGCCGCAAGACAGAAAGGAGGCAGAGTTTTTGGAGCTCAAGCAGGGAGCTATGACTGTGGCCAAGTATACAGCGAAGTTTGAGAAACTTTGCAGGTATTCATTGACGTACAGGCTGCATCCTAATGAAGGCTGGAAATGTGCAAAGCACCAGCGAGGGTTGAAGCCAGAGTTGAGGGTATTCTTGAATATGGCTGGTGTACGAGATTATGCCACTTTGGTTAACACTTGTCTGGCTCAGGAGGAAGCCAACTGAGATTTAGCTCAGGTGCGCAGTGAGAGGTTCAAGAGGAGGTTTGATGAGGCCGGCAGTTCTCAAGCAGAGCAGAGAAAGAGGGGACCGTTTCAGGCATCAGTTGCAAGAAGGGGCAGAGGTCAGTATCTGCCGAGGCCACAGCAAGGTATAGGGAGAGCTCAGAGTCAGCCTAGATCAGGACCATTGGGAGCAGGATCATCCCCAGCAGTGAGACCTCCACCATCAGGTACTCCGAGTCATAGCATGCCGGAGGCTCAGCAGCGAGCCGATCCCCGCACCCCCTATCCAAAATGCGGCAGAGGACATTCTGGAGAGTGTTTAGCAGGCCAAGGGGCATGTTTCAGATGTGGAAAGACAGACCATTTTGTGAGGGACTGTCCAGTAGCTCTGCCGTCCACCCTGCGTCAGGGGAGAGTGTTCACAATGGCCGAGGAAGCTAAGGAGAGAGATGGTCTGATTTTGGGTAAGTGCACCCTTAACGGGAGGACTTTGATCGTATTGTATGATTCTGGAGCGTCACACTCCTTTATACCCTACGATAGTGTGGAGGAGCTGGATTTATCTCCTACGACATTGCCGTATACGCTTACTGTATCCACACCCACTACACCGCCGGTTAAGACTTGTCAAGTATGTCTGCGATGTTCTTTTCAGCTGCAGGAAAGAGAGTTCGTGGCTGATTTAATCTGTCTTCCCCTAGTAGGACTGGATGTGATACTAGGGATGGCTTGGCTGAATGCTAACCAGGTTGTTCTCGACTGTGCCAGGAAGTTGGTTACTTTTCCCCCTACAGCTACCAGCTCAGTAGTTTCAGAGGAGGAGTTGCCAATTCTTTATTGCTGTCAGTTAAGAGATCAAGGGTATGTTATTTTTGCATCGTTAGAGGTGAAAGTTGCAAAACGGGAAGTCAAGGATATTCCGGTAGTCCAGGACTATGTAGATGTTTTCCCTAATGACATTCCGGAGTTTCCACCGAAACAGGAGGTTGAGTTTTCTATTGACCTGGTGCCAGGCGCTGGACCTATTTCCATTGCGCCGTATCGAATGTCTCCGTTGGAACTGCAGGAGTTGAAAAGGCAGTTAGAAGAATTACTGGGGAACAGCTCATTCGGGCAAGTGCATCACCGTGAGGAGCACCAGTGTTATTTGTGAAGAAAAAGGATGGCACTATGAGAATGTGTGTCGATTACAGGCAGTTGAACAAGGTGACAATTAAGAACAAGTATCCATTGCCTAGAATTGATGATCTTCTAGACCAGTTGAAGGATGCCAAGATCTTCTCGAGGATTGATTTACGGTCTGGTTACCACCAGATTAGAGTACGGGAAGAGGATATAGCTAAGATGGCGTTCTGATCCCATTATGGACATTATGAGTTCACGGTAATGTCTTTTGGATTGACGAATGCTCCCACGATCTTTATGGACTACATGCGTAGGATCTTCCGCGAGTATCTGGATGACTGCGTCATTGTCTTTATTGATGACATTCTAGTGTAATCAAAGAGTGAAGAGGAGCAAACTAGACATCTGCAGATAGTGTTGGAGATTCTAAGAGATAAGAAGTTGTATGCCAAGCTCTATAAGTGTGAGTTTTGGGCTAGGAAAGTGCAGTTTCTAGGCCATGTGATCTCAGACCAGGGAGCATCAGTGGATCCTAGTAAAGTCGAAGCAGTCAGAACATGGGAGAGACCCACTTCAGTTACAGAGTTACGGAGATTTTTGGTATTTGCTGGATATTATCGAAGGTTTATGCAGGGATTCTCAAAGATTGCTTTGCCGTTGACGAGGCTGACCAGGAAAGGAACAAAGATGGTTTGGTCCGCAGAATGTGAAAGAAGTTTCTGCGAGCTGAAGGAGAGATTGACCACCGCTCCAGTACTATTATTGCCTGATCCCCAGGAACCTTTCGAGGTATACTGTGATGTATTAGGTACTGGACTGGGATATGTACTGATGCAACGACGCCAGGTGATAGCATATGCCTCTAGACAGCTGAAGCAGCATGAGGTAAACTACCCTACGCATGATTTAGAGTTAGCTGCGCCAAGTGTAAGTTCCGCAAGGCTGCTTAAAAGGGTAAGATCACGGAAGCGAAGACCGGCACCGATGGAATTTTGAGGTTTGACAGGCACATTTGTGTGCCCAAGGAAAGCAGTTTAAGGGAGGATATTTTAAAGGAAGCTCACAAGAGTCATTTCACGATGCACCCAGGTACCACCAAGATGTACCATGATCTTAAGCAGATGTTTTGGTGGCCAAGATTGAAAAGAGATGTCGAGGATTGGGTACAAAAGTGCTTGGTTTGCAGAAAGTGAAGATCAAGCACCAGAAACCACCAGGGTTGCTGAATCCTCCAGAGATTCTGGAATGGAAGTGGGAGGCCATAGCGATGGATTTTGTCTCAGGGTTACCACGTACTCGGACGGGAGTAGATGCCATTTGGGTAATTGTGGACAGATTGACTAAGTTTGCTCACTTTATTCCGATCAAGATGACTTACCCGCAAGAGAAGCTTGTGCAGTTATATGTTAAGGAGGTGGTAAGGTTGCATGGAGTACCATCCTCGATTATTTCAGACAGAGATCCCAGGTTTACTTCCAGATTCTGGACTGCTTTCCAGAAGGCGTATGGGTCGCAGTTGCACTTAAGTTCAGCATACCACCCTCAGTCAGATGGCCAATCCGAGCGCACCATTCAGACCTTGGAAGATATGCTAAGAGCCTGTGCGCTGGACACGCCGGGAAACTGGGAGGAAATGCTTCCACTCATAGAGTTTGCCTACAACAACAGTTACCAGGCCAGTATTGGCATGGCTCCATTTGAAGCTCTATACGGCCGAAAGTGCCAGTCACCGCTCTGCTGGAATGATAGCAGACAGTATCGTGGTCTAGATCCTGAAGAGGCCCAAGAAGCAGAGGAATTGGTCAAGCTGGTGCAACAAAGGATGCGTACTGCTCAAAGCCGATAGAAGAGCTATGCAGATACTCGGAGGAGACCACTTGAGTTCCAAGAAGGAGATCATGTCTTCCTAAAGATTACTCCGGCAACAGGTGTTGGAAAGTCTTTGAAAATCAGGAAGCTGAACCCCCCGATTCATTGGACCTTTCCAGATCCTAGAACGTATTGGACCGGTAGCGTACCGGATAGCTCTTCCGCCGAACCTAGCCAACATCCACAATGTCTTTCATGTCTCCCAGTTACGGAAGTACTATGCGTCCCCCGATCATGTACTACAACCAGAACAGATACAGTTGAGAGAAGATTTATCCCTACCGCTCACGCCGCAACGAATCATTAACCACAAGATTCGCCAGATGAGGAACAAGGAGATCCCTATGGTACGAGTGGTATGGGCGAATGGAGAACTAGAAGAGCAGACATGGGAGTTAGAAGCCGAAATGAAGAAAGCCTATCCGGAATTGTTTTGAAAGGTATGGACTTATCCTTATCTTTCAATTTCGAGGGCGAAATTTTTCCAAGGGGGTGGACTGTAACAGCCCAAATTTTTCCCTTTACTAAAATGTCGCATAATGAATAATTAAGAAATATACTACTAAGAAAAGATAAAGTAAAAATAAAATAAAATTCAAGTATTAATTTTAATTCCTGTAACATGAGTTAAAAAGAATAATTTGGCGATCTTGTGACGTCCGGTGACGTTCGGGTCGATATTAGGTGATTATTAGAATTTAACCATGACTCAAAGGAGTCTGTAAAATACACTAATATGAAAATAAATGCGAGAATATCTTGCCAAAGATTTAAATATTAACAAGAAAAATTAATAGGTCACAACGGTATGTCCGAAATATTTTTAGGACTTCCGGGCATAAACAGTTAATGAGAAAACATGACCAAAACACACATAGACAATTGACACATGGATGGCCAAGGGCCACAAATTTCCCACGGCCCCACGAGTCACACACACCAAATCCTTATTCATTTTGGTTATCTCTAATTATGCTAACCAAAGCTCTTCCACCCGAATCCATCGTTGCCTTCATTGAATTCTCTTATTTTCACACACATAGCTAAGACAAGTAGCAGCACAAGCCGTAGCCTCATTTTCCCTTGGTGAGAAAACCTCAAGCTTCCATAACCTAAGCTCCATCACATCTCCATCTTCCTATTTCCATTTGTTTCACTTCTTGGCAAGAAGAACTTAATCAAGCAAGTAAAGGTCAATTTCATCCTTCCTCCATCACTAAACAACTCTTTAGCAAATTGGGTAACTCTAGTTCCTCACATATTGATGGTGGATGCTTGATTATGTAATTATGTGTGTGTGTGTGTGTGTGTTTCTTTACATATATGTTTATGTATGTTAGAATCTATGTTAGGGCTTAGGAAGATGACTCTGAAGGGTCCTGTGACCTAGACTAGATAGGTTTATTATGTATGGAATATGTGCAAAAGCTCAAGAAGGATCCATGGGAGAAAGGGGAAAGAAAGAGGAGTATATAGAGAGTTGTTGAGCGGTGCCTAGACTGGTGCTGAGTAGTTCTGCGGAAAGAAAGAGGAGTCTGTAGAGTTGTTGAGCGGCACCTGAACTGGTGTAGAGTGGTTCCACGGAGAGTGACTGAGAGGAGTCTAGAGAATTGTTGAGCGGGCACCTGGGATGGTGCTGAGTGGTTCTGCGGAGAGTGACTGAGAGGAGTCTAGAAAGTGGTTGATTGGGCACCTGGGATGGTGCTGAGTGGTTCCCTGGAGAGTTTCTGAGTGGGTTCCGCGAAGGTTCCCTGGAGTTGCTGAGTGGTTCCCTGGAGTTGCTGAGTGGTTCCCCGGAGTCTCTGAGTGGGTTCCGTGGAGGTTCCCTGGAGTTATTGAGAGGGTTACGTAGAGAGTGCTGAGGGGGCCCTAGGGTACCGCTGAGCAGCCTGACACCAGAATGTCTTAGGGAGACCTTCTTGAGGCACCTAATCTAACACTCCATGTTATAAATATGATTTGTAACTGAAAAATGTGAAGTACATGTAGTATGTGAACATGTAAATTACATGTAATATGTGACATAATGTGTAGCATTCCATGCATTCATGATAAACCAAGTTTAAAGGATTAGAAGTAATTATGAGATAAGCAAAGATTCTGAAATGAACCATAGGAAACAAGTATGCCATGCTACAGGTACTGAAAGGAAACAAAGTCTGAAATGCTGCTAAAAGTGCTAAATGCAAACTGCTGAAAATTCTGAGGCCGTGATCACGAAAGCCAAACCATGATCCCACTTCAGGAGGTCAAAGAAGCATCCTGAATGTGGAAGCCCGCCACAGGTGGTGTCGATATGGCATACCTAGAGGTGTGCGGTTACCACGCCTAGCATTGTCGAAAGGGGGCAAGCTAAGGTGGGGGTACAATATCCGCCCACTGCCGAGGGGTCCAGAGAGGGCACACAGCAGGTGGAAGCCCACCGCAGGGGTCAACAGAGGACCACCTGGAGGTGCGAGGTTATTCCGTCATACTAGTGTCAAAAAGGGCACTATTATGGTGGGAATAACATATATTCCAAAGCAGGTTTATTCTGTTATGCATATGTTCATTCTGTTATGCATGGATATCAAGCATGTTTATTCTGTTATGTATGAATATCTGAATGTATGATTCTGCTGTCATGTCATTACCGTCAAGAGAACGCTCGAGACGGCTATGTATGTACACGTACTGTTAATAAGCACGAGAACTTAGTAAGCAAGAGTAGTTCCCCTATCACTTAGTAATGTAGATAAAGCCGTTCAGAACTTAGGCCAGATAATAATCAGTAGGATGTTTAGTATGCATGTTCACTTGTAAATCTCTGAGCGGCCTGAAGTCCGACCTAATATGAGACGAGACTCAGGAACTAAAGTTATTTCCACTGAGAACCTACCGTTCTCATTCCCACTACCTTATGAATTCAGGTACTGATGATGAGTCATACTTTGAGGATGCGGTCGAGCCGCCAACTGAGCCATGAGCGGCTGTGACAAGAGCTGGACTTAGAGAGCAGGATGACAGGATTTTTGCCAAGGGCACATTGAGTAGTTTTCCAGTAGCCCTTGTATTTTGATATGATGTATTTTAGATTATGTATAGGTGTTTGGCTTATGTACAGGTTATGTATATCTTACTTATGGTATGTATAACTGTATGACTGTTATGATGGACCCAATGGATGTACAGGGTATGCTTTTATTACTACACTGTTATACGCCTTGTTATATTTTCCCTTCCAACGCATGGCTCTATTTTAGTAATTATCCAATGCAAATGAAAAGTTTCAAACGGGTCCCTATTTTTCTTAGGTAACTATTTTCGAAAGATAACAATGGACTAAAGTATTCCGACCAGGTAGAAAACAACCTAGCGAGCATTGTTTACTACGTACGGGTAAACAGTTAGCTAGGGTGTTTCAATGGACCTACCCTTACTCATTGGATCCCTTAGAACCACTAAAGTCTCAAGTCTTTCAGGTTTCATTCTAATGCCTAGGGTTGCATTCGAATGAAATCCCTACTGGTGCTTTCATTCGACTAAAATGGGGTTTCATTCGATTGAAATCCTCAGAATTCTTTCATTCGAATCCGTAGGGGATTCAATCGAATGAAATCCTGAAATTTTCTTTCATTCGACTGAATAGGAATTCAATCGATTGAAAACTCAATTTGGCCTTCATTCGATTGAAATCCCTCCTCATTCGATTGAAAGCTGTAAAATCGCTTCCCCGAGACTTCAGTTCTCAATTTTCCTCAGAAACCTAATGTTCCTAGGGTTTCAATCAGTACAGTTAAGCATTTCATTCATCAAAATTTCCCAAAACCCTTTTCACCATATACTTCCCCAAAATACTACTTAGCATTTTCACAGTCCAATGTACAAAATAACGTATACTAGTTAAAAATTAAACCACATAGACAGTGGGCTTAGAGTTACCCACAGTCGATGTAGATTCTGAATCGGTAGGATTGACATGGAGAATTTCCTCTTCACGATGGCGTGCTCCTATGATTTTTTCGAGACTCTGGCAAGAGACCGAGATGTGTCGGAATGGGACCGGTGTTTGTGAAAAGGATTGAAAATAACGTATATTTTCTGAAAGTAACGTGGCTATATTTAGCCACGCACAGTGACCCTTTTTTCTTTTCTTTTTCCTTTTCTTTTCTTTCTTTTTCTTTCTTCTGAAGCTTTTGCTTCATTTATTATTAGTATTATTATATTATTATTTATTATTTACTTCCTTTAGAAGATTAACCTTACCCTGTCTGGCTCCGTTTTCGTTTGATCGCGTTTTGTCCAAAATGTCTCACACCCAGTTGCCCTAAAAATATTCCAGACATACGTGATCCATTAATTTTTCCCTTCAATCCGGGAGCCTTTTCTAGGGATCTTGGACTTTCTTACCGAGTCGAGAAATTCTACGTGCATTTTTCGGTATCCGAAACAGTATCCGTTCGAGTCGAAACCCGTCCGGTGACTCCAAAAGATTACGGGACAACTAAACCTAACCCGTTTCCCTAAATCCTTAGGGTTTTTAGAGGTTTAATTCTCCCACCCTCGCTTTCTCGACGTTTCCCGGCCGTTTTCGGTGGCGAAATCGACGGGCTTTCCGTACCCGGAAACTTGGGATGTTACACCCTTCATACAAGATCAACATAGTTGTGATGTCACTGAGCACATTTATAAGGAGCAAACTGCATTGTGGAAAAATATTTATGCAGTTAAGCACAATAACTCTACAAGAACATAACTCAACAGGGAATGAGTTAAAAGGAGCTTTTAGAAAGGTTCTTTTAACTTTTTCCCTGTCAGCACACATTAAGTACCAAATGCATTTGTTTTCATTACTCTCCTCGTCTTTTCAAAAGTCTTTTACTACAAGTTTACCACATAACTTGTTCAGGTTCATCGTATATGTGTTTACTATCAAGTTTGTCATCTTGACTATGTAAACACCTAGGCACATCTATAAAGTATATTCAACATACATTATATGTGTGCATAACTAATTCAAGGTTATTTTTCATTTCACCAATACTTAACAAAATTACATGGGCATCAGCATCAGCAGTATGAATAAGACCAATGATGCAGCCGCAGAAAACACTTTCAATTTGATAGTACATGTAGACACATCAAATATTTATGCTGATTTTGTTTTATTTGCATGCATTCTTTCAGTAAATACACTCAGCAGTTTATGGTTTTCTCTACTACTCTACCACCCCAGGATCGTGATAGGCCAAAAGAACAATGTAGTTTATTCAAAGAAAAAAAGGAGTGGGGATTCGACCATGAGATACACAGAAATCAAAAGTTTCTGTGCAACCAAAACTAACTGAATGAGCCTTTATTTGTGAGGAAAGCCAAAAAGGAAATAGCGTTATAATGGAGGATTAGTAAAGGAACAGTTATGAGAAATGCATCTGTCAAATTATAGCTCAAGAATCTTCCTAGTGGTGGCATTTGAATACCAAGGGTAGGCATGAAACACAAGCAAGCAATGAAGAACATTATTAGAAAACATAGTTAACGTGCACAACATCTATTGCTTTATTAATTTTCCTAAGTTGCCTGAGATAAATAGATTGAATCTTTCTATTAAGCAAACCTCCATTTTTGTTTGTTCCTCTCTTTCACTACAACTAAACCCTACCCCTATATGGTAGTATGATATCCCAGTTAATTTTTTTCTCACTCCAAAAAGATGGTGGCAAATCATCATATCTAACTATAGTTGCAGACATGCATTAAAATAAAGTTCCTCCCAATATATATCTATGTTCAAGTGTTTTGCTCTCTAGATATATATATGCATATAATTTAGAAATTTTAGAATCTATAATTTCATCTTAATTAGATGGCATCTTCTTCCCTAACAAGGTTAACTACGTAACTTCATATTCTTTAAAATATATCATAGTCATCAACCATTGTCATTTCTTTATTTGTCATACATTGTCATATTATGATTTATGATTATCTTTAACTTGTTTCATGCTAGTATTCTTATTGCTTTCACATTCCATTTGTCTTTGAAGTAAAACAATAAGTTCTATTCTAACTAACGAATGTTCATCTCCAATCTCTTAGAACTTTCAGTAACACAGGCTTGCGGGGATAAATCTGTGTATAATCGATATGTAATCTCTCTCTTGGCACTAATCACCAATAACACTAGGATGAAAATAAAATCTATCAGAATATTATAAAACTCAAAATTGATAAATAATTTGAAAATCAACAAAAAGAAAGAAAAAAAGACACATGAAAAAGGAGTGGAGGAGGATGATCTTGGCACAACAGTGAAGTTGAGGTCACAGAGGTTGATGCCTTTAGACCCTGAGAACTTGCAAAGATACCTCTCCCCTCTCTCCCCACACCGAAAGACCCCATACGTGTGAGCCAATAAATTCTTGTGTAGTCCTACATTGTCATATTGAATTTGTTCTAAATCACATAATGAATGACATTTTAACTATAATTGGTGGGTCATCATTCTTAAAAGGCTAAAACGTCATTCATTAGTGACCTATGACATATCCAACACAGAAATTTCTCAGTGAGCCTCATACGCAAATGAGCCGTGCAAACACGTGGTCAGCTAGGCTCTGTGGGCCACACTCTATTGGGTGGGGATAACATCCAGCTTATTACATAGACAGCAATGCATTTTTCAAACACTACTGCAATCACCAGAAGGATTAAGAAGCCAATGAAGTAAAATGAGACAGAGGAAACAACACCTGCACACAATAAAGCAAGAGAAATTCTACGTGAATCAACAAAAGTAGACAATTATACATGAACAACGTATAAAATATAACAAGAAGACAAAATTATTGTACAGTACAATAAGTGCGCTGGGCCATATGTAATTAAAATTCACTGTATTTTGTATGTTATTCATACTTTATTGTCCACTTTTGTTATTAATATAGCATAGTGCATAAAGTAATTCATGTCAAATTGAAACGAGTGTCAAACAACCAAAAGAACAAGATCGAAAAATAAAACAATAATAAAATTGTTACCCTTATGCCTTGAATGCCCAATGTGACTCTCAAGCAACATTCTCCTCTTCCAAATTTCAGCACTTCTCATTCCCTGCAAGTCCCCGAAAAAACTCACCAGGCCCTTCTTCCCTGCATTCGATGGCAGGGAGCAAGACCTCTCTAAAGAAGATGGTGCCGCAAATGTTAATATAAAGGTAATGAATTTATGTGTCTTCCCAAATATATACCCTTCACCTATTCCAAACTTCATCAATGTAAGACTTCTACATTTACATTTAGAACACAACAAGATTATGTTGAATTTGAGATTGATAATGAATGATGCTCTTCTAAGAGGTTGTGTTGAAATTTAGAACTTTAGTTTGTGTTGAACTCACTCTCACTTTTTTTTTTCCTCTTTCTATTAAGGGCATTGCGTATAAAAAATTGTTGCCTTCAAATCTAAATGGCGGTGCTCCTTTAAAGTCTAGGTGTATCTTACTAAATGCTATTGATCTTGGAGTCATTTTTTATTATTCAAAATCATGAAGTAAGTTAGAATGTAGAGTTTAAGTGGTTTTGGACAATATTTAAATAGTTATTTTTTGGATATTTTGAATAATATTTAAATAGTTTAGACAATATTTACATTTTTTTTACACGATTTAAAAAAAAATTCTTCAGAAAAGTAAAAAAAAAAAAAAAAAAAA
>QANU01007418.1:36944-56930 GCA_003254905.1 Nissolia schottii
AAAAAAAGATGATTGCCTATTTAGCCCTCAAACCAGCCATAATCGAGCTGATTTAACATTTATGTCATAAAACCCACCCAACTCATTTTATGGAACAACGCGAGCCAGACTTAAATGGACTAAGCCAACTCGTTTGACAGACGTAACTTTTAGAATCTGTTGGTAAATATTTACATATTTCTGTTGCTGATAAAGTTAAAAATTCATATTTGGTTTCAAAAATTATCATTTACTATAAATGACAAAATCTATCAATTTGTAATTTAAAAATTATTTAATTCAAGTTTTTGAAGAATATCCGTCCATAATGATTTTTCTAAATTTTTTAAAGATTTTTTTTAGATTTTGAATTTTTAAAATTTAATTAAACTTTCATATAACTAATAGATCATACCCAAAATTTATTTAAAATAAAATATAATATTCAATACAAATAAAAAAAATGCATTTATACAAAATATAAAAATAAAAAAAATACACATCTCAACTAAAATTAACACCTCTGTCAGTAGCATAAATATTGCTCCCAATCCCCGTTGTTGGAGTCGGAGGACGACAATGAAGAGCATATTATGCTCTAATTCATATACAATTGTATTTCCTTCTAAATAATAATTTAGCATAAAATTTTAATGTAAGTATGAAAAAAATTATTAAGTTTTTAAAGGATACTTGTTAAAAAGTTTAAAATGTAAATATTTTATTAAAAATATAACTTTTTAAAAGCTTTTATGTATTAAATACATAAAAAAAAAATAATCAAATCTTTTTATTTTATATTTTTTTAACAATTACTTTAAGTTACTTCTTAACAAAATCCTTAAAAAAAATATCCTTACTTACAAAAAAAAAATTGAAATCAAACATCTTTCCGTGGGAGGTCATAAAAAAGAACACCAACCATGTTAAAACACGTGGACATGTAAAATTTGGAACACCAATCCGATGTGTTGGCCATGGCATCATCATCATCATCATCATCATTCAGCAAAGTGCTTTCCATAGCCACCAAAATCTCACAGCTAAAGCGATAAGGAGAGAAGAAAGGTCAATGGTTATGGAAGCCGCAGCATCCATTTGCAGCAGCAACGGCAGAAGATTACCCTTCACCCACTATTCCTCCTCTCATGGCAGAAGAGACAAGAACTTCTCACCCTCTTCACTCATCAAATCCATGGCCACTCAGAAGCCCCTCCCATCCGTCTCTAGAACTGTAGGCTCTAGAAAGGTAAGTGCAACACAACCATGCCTCAATTAGCTACAAACGTTTTGGGAACTTTGCATTTAGTTAGCTACCATCATAATATTGGAGCATCAATTAGCAATTATCTTATAGTTTTTATTTTGAAAAAAATAGGTATTGCATAGTCTACAATTTGATTAAGAAGTATTTCTTTGTTCTTTAAATCGAGTGTAATGAAGAGAAACTATATATTTTCAATGTTAGAACAAAAAAAAAAAAAAAAACCAATGTAGGAAATATCTAGGAGTTTATGTTGGCTAACAAAGTGGTAAAAGAGAAGGATGGATTGAATCCAGTTTGTTAGGCTTATATACAGAAGTAGATGGAAGTAACTAACTTCCTCCTTTCGGACTAACTACGTCGCTTAAGCTAACTAAATAAGGGTTGGTTCTAACTAACGAACTAAATACAGTTTGGTTAAGTAAGTTGAGCTTGATGAATCAAGCTTCTTCCATTCTGGTGTAATTGGCAGCCAAAGAATTAAAGATAGAGAAAACATTGTGGTGGCTATTAACTCTTTAAAAAAAACATTGTAGGACTTGTTCGTGAGAGTTAGATCATATGAGCGGCTCGGTTACAAGTGGTTTGACAATTATTTGTTTTAAGTAAGGTCTTAGTTCGAGTGTTGTGACTGAAAAAAAAAAAAAAAACAATTAATGTTAAAAGATCTTTATCTCGTTAAATTAGTTGTTGTGATGTGTACTCCCATGGTTATTAAACTCTCGAATTAACTCGTAAACTCTTACGGGTTTACGACTTCACTACACAAAACGAGTTAACACTCATGTAAATTCTTTTTTGGTAAACTCTCGATTTTACTAGCGAGTTTACGAGTTAAAATCTACCTACGAGTTTACGAGTTTACCTCAAGGTGTATAAATTTGGTAACTTGTTTAGATACTTAATTGACTTTGTGTGTATTAAACAATATCTATTGAGTTTACTAAGTCGATTTTATATATTTATCATAATTGAGCTATGTTTTATCAAATTATAATGTAATACATGTACAGAATAAAGTATGACCTAACTAAGTGTCATGCATTACGGTATATTTTATGATATTTTATTTATTTATTTTATTTTAAAGTTAACATTATTCAATGTCAATTATGAATACAAAATTTAATCATGTTTAGTTCCTAATTATATTGCTTATAACATATATTTTTTACATATATGAACTCTTACGAGTTTACGATTCGAATTTATTGAGCCTTCACGAGTTTATTTAAACTCTCGAGTTTGACAACCTTGGGTACTCCACGCATCATAGTTTATACTCAAATAACATATGAAACAATGTAATGGCATGACATGATTCGTATCATGTTTTTGGTTAATTTCTTACAATTACTGCACCACATTGCACATTGCACATTGCACATTGCAGAATTCAACTGTGTTCCCACTCGGGGAAAGCCCCCGGAGCAGCCCCGCAACAACCACGCCTCCCATAAAGCTTCTCACAAGAATGGAGCAGCTGAGACTGCTGAGCAAGGCAGAGAAAGCAGGGCTGCTATCTGCAGCAGAGAAGTTTGGCTTCTCCCTCTCGAAGATCGAGGAGCTGGGGCTCCTCTCAAAGGCAGAAGAATTGGGTGTGTTATCTGCTGCAACTGATCCAGGAACTCCGGGAACGCTTTTGACACTAAGCTTGGGTTTACTCCTCTTGGGGCCATTGTTTGTTTACCTGGTTCCCGAGGACAACATTGGGTTGGTGGGACTGCAGGTTGCGGTTTCCCTGCTCTGTGTCGTTGGTGGTTCTGCTGGCTTTGCTGCATCAAATTTTGTATCCAACTTGCAAAAATCTAAATGAGAGTGATGGATATCTAATTTTGATGCAAGGAAGAAAATTGGTTTGAATGCGAATGTGGTCTAAGACCGGACATTGTGGTGTCGTTTAATCCGTGTAGCCGACTCCCCCATAATGAAAAAGGCTTAGTTGTTGTTGGTGGTGTAAAAGATTCTTTTATAGAGTCATGTAATCATGTATTGTCTCATTATCAAACATATTAAATCGGGTGGTTACTTGAATATTTAATGGAGTAAATACCCCATTCTACTTAGTTTATTTATTTTTGATAATTTTTACAATTAAATTAATTGAATTTTGTTATAATTTCATGTTCTATATGATCGGAATGAAATTGTCATTAATCAAATCATTGAAAGAGTCAACTTATAAGCGGTTTAGAGATTTGCGAACCATTTCAGCTTACGACGCACCTCTTTACAAATATTATATTGAAATTTATTAATTTATCACATTAGATTATATGATCCATTAATATATCACATCAGATAATGAAATGATGATAAAATTTGATGAATTTAGTTATAAAAATGATCAAAAATGGAAAAATTAAGTAGCATTATGTATTTACGTCATTCGGTATTTACCCCCTGGGATATTTGAGAAATTAAATCACCATTTGACTTTTGCAATAACTATCTTAAAACTCGTGTATAATGCGATGATTGGCGGACAGTGTAAACGACTTTGTGCCGATAACGATAATGTATTAAAATTAATTTCTAAATTTGATACGTTTCAATTTCTCGTTTAGGTCTCTATTTAGAGTTCTTTACTAGTTGACACCATATTTTTCGTTTGGTCGTATTTTTTGCCTTCCATTTCGAAAAGGAGAGGATCTTCATCCCCTAAAAGCTTATATAAACTTTCAGCACCCCTGTTTTCCTCAACAACAGCGTAAACAGTCAAGCATGAAACTAGTTTACCAGTAAATCTATATTAAGCGAAACAATTTAGACTATTGACAGATCTTGGAATGCAATGATATATAATAAGCCCAAGTTATCGTTAAGATGCTTTTCAAAACCAATCTAAAACCAACGGTAATTGCTCCGATCTGTCTGGGAAGTAAATCAGAAAGCAGGATCCAATGGCAACTTCACGGAAGAATTATCTTCATTGAATTACTACTTCTAGTTCTGATCCTAATTCCCTTTCAGGTTGGTCCTGTAAGCTGGTGGAATGGAAGCCCCACCTCACCTTCTTTTTTTAGGTTGTCCGCCGGGTATTCAAGGCTTAACCTTGATTAATCTGGGTCAGCCTGGGTCGCGCACCTGTTTATGGCGGGTGAGTCTCCCAGCGGGGATAACTGCGTACACAAGGTCTCGAACTCGGAACTTTGCTTAATTACTTCATTACTTCTCTTATTTCATATTCCAATACATCTGAAACTAGAATTACTGTTCCATTGGCTGGATTATCGAAACTGTTTATGTAATAAATTCTTCTGGTATTTTAGGTCATTATAAAAGCACAGAAAGTAGTGAGTATTGATTGAGAAATACACCATGTGAGCTTAATTGAAAGGATGCCAACATTACAGGCCAATCTAGCATCAATGAGCAAGGGAGGGAGAAATCAGAGAAAAGGATTCCAAAAATTAAAAAACCTACTTCCCGAATAACTTCCTGCGCCTACCAGATGACTTGACTCGCAAGCCAGCCGCTCCGCCGATCACAATCTCATCTACTAAGTCCTTAAATATCAGTCTCTCAACATCCAACACAAGCCCAGGTAAATCAATATGGAATTCCGTCCAACTTTCCGAGCCACACATCACATCTTCCCATAGCATGCTTTTCAGACCGTCCTCATCTTCTAAACCGTAGCCTGGCTTCCCGGCTTGAATCTTTCCTATCTCGAAGCATAGTTCTTTAAGAAGCTTCTGTGCACTGAGGGTTTTCTTCAAGAGCCTGATCCTGTTGGGCCGAAACCATGGCTCAGGAGAGGAGCCTAGTTTCGCGCCAAGAACCTCATTCACCGCGTCAAAGATGAGTTTCCTGTGAAATTTCTCCGCATTTAGCTTCAAGTGAGCAGCTTTTCCGGTGCTGCTTTCTTCTATCGGAAGCAAGCTACTCGCCTTGGTCTGCTCCAACACGAGGAAAAGCTCCGGGTTTATGTGATGGCCTGACGGGTGAAGTTGAAATGTCAACAGTTCAGAGCTCAGATCTCTGAGTAAGAGGCCTGAAGCTAACAGTATCTCGGAGATGTATCTGTGGTCTGGATTCGTGTTTTCACATAGGGAAGCGATGTAATCGATTCTAGCTTCGTCGTGGCTGGAGTTTAGCCGTCTAAGCTTCTGAACAAGGTGATCTATGCTCTGTAACTTCTTGCGATTGATCACTCCAGATCCTGCGCTGTTAAACGAAAGGCTATCTGCAGGGTTCCACTGATCTTTATTCTCATTTCCCTTAGATTCTTGAGTATCATCAGCTGCAGAAATTGATCTTAGAATGAGAGAGGTGAAGAAAATCTGCATTTTGTTAGACAATCACATGTGACACATACAACTATGAGCATGTATGGTACTATGGTTATTGTTTCCCTTTCCTGTTCTCAATTTTTATTATGACATAGCCACGCCGTTTCTATTTTGTTTCCTGTTTTCAGAACTTAATGGAGGAAACACTGAAAACAAAATTGATATCAAGAATTAAAAACCAAAAAATCCTAAGATTTCTTTTAGTTGATACTTCAAGTCGAATTTTCAGGAAATATTAAGCAAGGAAATTAAATGCAATGCCCCTCATGATCAGCTGAGATTTTCAACATGTTGTCATCTAGTCAGTCTCACATTAAGAAGAATTTTTTTTATCGCTTCAGGGAAGAAAACTTTTTTTTATCTCAGTTCTGATCAATCTTGATGCTGAATTGATTTTTCAAATAAGAACTTTCACTACAACTTTAGAGAAGATTTAGATCTTAAATTTTTTTATCCTCATTTAGTAGATAGAAACCATACCCTTTGGATCTTCAGATATCTGCTTCGCAGGGGACAGTACGTCATTGTACACTGGCCCATCAAGAACTGAGATAGGGCTTGGATGTTCAGGGGGAACAGTTGCAAGTTCCGCAAATGTCTCATCCTCATCCAACCTTGGAGTTGATTTCTGGAACATCATGCAAAACATATTGTAAGCTGCTAATGAGAATGTTTTTATTATAATTTAAAATTTTATCATGTTGTTATAATCAGAAAGCTTGAATGAAAAGACAAGAGTAATGGCTCCTACTTTCTGCAATGTCTGTGAAACCAATTGCTTCATAGCCTTTAAGGACAGGCTTCGGCTATCATCAACTTCTGCAGACCGTAAACTGCCGGTGACTTCCATATCCATCTTTGAGTTGACAGTGGTACTCTCAGATTGCAGAGAACCCTCATCATCCCTGTGGGAACTTAAATTCCTTGATTCATTGCTTATCTCGCTCAGTTTCTGATCACTGCGCCGCGAGTCTGGGACTTTGAGCCTTAATCTTCCACTGGGGGAACCTGATTCCGTCGCCTTCTTACCAGGTTGCCTTCTTGGTTTGTTTGAGTCTGATGGTGGAGCAGGCGGACGCGATCGCTTCTCTGACTCCAACTTCTTCTGTTGCATTCTTGGGCTCAGAGATCCCGTGTGTTTTACTGAGCTCAGGCTATCTTCTTTTGGAAGTTGTTCAGGCCTTGGTTGAGATTGTGCCGGTCGCGCAGCCCTCCCACTACATGCTTTCTTATCATTTGAACTGGCAGAAGCATCGCTGTGACTGATTTTAGGATGCTGATCTCTCACCTCTCGAGTAGAAGATGCGCCATATTTGTTATCTACATACACACCAGCACTCTGGAGCTTATGAGAGACAGAAAGACCGCCAATTGGAATGACCGAAGAAGCAGAAACACTGGTTTTCTCAACATGTTTCGCCGGTTTCATGATCACTATTGGGGATTCAAAATCTCTTGTCGAATCAGATCCCTTGACTGTAGAGGATGGAGCATTGTTTCCCTGAGAACTTTGTTGTCTTGCTGGTGTAGAATTCGGTATTAGATTGGTAGCTTTTGATTCATAGTCTCTTTGACTTCCAGCAGCATTTGGAGCTTGTTCTTCTTTTCTGCTATCCAATAGTCCCTTCTCTTGCATTGCTTCCAGTATCTGTTTTAGTGCTCTGAGATCCCTTCCAGATTGTTTCAATTCAATATCCTTCAATCTCTTCTCAATCTCACTATAAACTGAAGGAATTGGATCCGGCGTCCTTGCAGGATCTTTTATGGCCCTTGGACTTGGTTTATGAGAGCTTCTATTTCCATCTTGCTGCTTCCATGGCGCCGGTTCAATGGGAACCCTTGAACTTGAGATGGGTTTCATAACCAGATCAGGATTCTTCCGCTGAGGAGAAGTCGGGTCTCTTGTTGAGATTTTTGGGGAATGAGAAACTAGGAGTGGCCTGGCGAGTCCATTTCTCAATGATCTCGGATACTGACCATTATCTTGAGCCGAGTAAGCCTCATTCAGACTTGATTGAGGATAACCAGCCAAAGCAGAATCCGGCAATGCTTCCAACCCCATTAATTTCGCCACAACACTCGGCGGCCGGCTCTGGATTGTTGCAGACTGTTGTGGGCTAGAGATTCTGTCATTTGAGGTGGAGGTACTGCTGTAAACTTTTCTTGAGAGGTCACCTGGTTTCAAATCAGCGCCGTAATTGCGCCATGAACCTTCCCTACTCTCCAGTGAATGTCTAGGAAGCTCTCTTAGCTTCGGTGTGGATTTGATGGTGTCGCGCGATTCAAAAGATATACGATTTATTCCTCTTCTATCATAAGAAAACCAAGGGGCATCCTTTTGGATGGAATTCCATTGTCCGTCTTTTACTTCATAAGATGGTCTTGGATTCCCTCTAGTGTCTTCATAAGACGAAGGTGCTTCTCTATGTTTTGCAAGGACTTGGATAGACTCCTTGAGATCAATAGGCATACTATGTTTTCCATCTATTCCAACTCCATAGGATCCATTGACAGTTTTGGAAAGCAGAGGAGGCGGCGGGGAGTCCTTGTGCTTCATAGCATGAATGAAAGCTTCCTCTTTAGGTGTAGTCTTAACCAACATTCCACGGGCATCCCTATACATAGAATCCTTCACCACATCCCTCAGGTCCAGGGCGTGATGTCCTACATGCGGAGAGACAGTTGTTTCGTTCATAGCTTGGTCCCTTGAAGGGGTTCCAGGAGAAATAATCCTGTCAAGGGTAGCCTCTGCTTCAGCCTTACAATCTAGAGAGGACAATGATGATGAACAAGAAGAGAAGGATGCTCTTGATGACTCTGTCGAAATTCTTTGTTTTTCGTTCACACCCTTGTTTAAGCTCACATCCTGCAATGAATTCACAATGCTGCTTAAGCCCAGATTCATGCAAATGCTGGCAGCATTTTCATACCAAATGGTAGTTACAATAACAAATACATGCAACATCACCAGAAAATATGTTGGCGTGGAATTTCATTCGGAATAAATAAACAGAATACAGATAATAGTGCCGAAGCCCAGGAGATGGATCAATCCTGAAAATGATTCTGTGGACAGAATTTTTAGAACATTGACAAATATGTTTGACTACAAAAGCTTTAGTTAAAATCACTCATAGCCATGAATAGTACATCATAGAATCAGCAACATGCATGATTCATATGTTAACAAAAAACTATCATGCCTTATCTAAAGCCTAATTCATATGGTAACAAAAAAAAAGAAAATGTCAAAAAAGGGTGGAAAAAGAATGCTCTTACCGTTGCTGTTTGTTGGTGTAGTAGGGAATTGGAATCTCTTTCCAAGATGCCATCACTGAAGTTAGGATTACCTATATGCAAAGCAGAAACATTAGTTCCAAATACTCTAATGAAACTGAAACATGTGACACAATGATGCAAATTACAAGAGCTGACCCTATACTACATAAAAATGATTCAGAATGAGCTTAAAAGTAAAACACAAAATACCTATAAGCAAATGCAACTAACAATGATCTGAGATTGGCTTCCATGAGATGAATCAATTAGTACTCGGAACTATCAGTGCATTCAACAGCTCACATGATAAAATCATTTCAGAGATTGACAATAAAAAGAAAAGAACAAACAACATTCATGTGAACCGATTCAGTAAAGTTGAACATGCTCCTACTCGGATGGAGGAATACCAGAAGGAAGCCTCTTCTGGCTAATCCGGCGAGCCGTGACAATATGGTGGCGGTCAAAGAGTTGGAAAATTCCGGTCATACATCCTATCTGCTTCTGCAGATCTGGGTTGTCATCTGCCAAAGAATGAAGGAGCTTTGCAGCCATATGAACCTCTTCCTCCCCCAATTAGGCCTAACTCCTCAACCACCCCAATTAGTCACTCACTCACTCACTCACTCCCTTTTCAATAAAAGCTCTGTCATTTATTATCACTCTTAAATCCACTAACACAACACCACTGCAAAAATGCAAGTCCCCTTTTGAGAAAGGATTATGACTCAAAATATTAAATCATTGCAGAATGGAGCAGTTTCCACACTCATGCAAGTAAACAAATTCTTGATAAATTTACACATGCCCTGCAAATCTTTCACACCAAAAAAACATTCCTCCGCCCAGTTTCCATCTAATTCTGCAGATTTGGCTTCATAAAAACATGAAAGGTGAAAACTTTATCCTATTGACCCGCAATCCCAATATTTTTTTTTCCAATTGTTTGTCACTGATAGCTCATTCTTTTTCATATTTTTTTTTCCGGCAGTGCAGCTTTTTTCCCCCCCTCAGTCCCATCAGCAATCCCTGAAAGCTTTGATCAATTGGTATCACTGCTTGAAAGAAAAACAAACCTGACAACGGCACAAAAGTAATAGCCACAAACAAGGCAAATGAACAGGGAGGAGTACCTAGCAAGAAATAGTCAACCTTCCTATAATGGTTCAAAATTAAGAAATATTAAGGATACACAGTGGGAAGAAGAGAAAGAGCATATTACTGTATTTTTTGGGTAATGAAAATGTGCAAATGTTATCTGGGTAGAGCTGGCACAAAGGTTTCATTCCTTTTTCCCATTTTTCTTTTCTTTTTTTTTTCCTTCTTAAATCAATCTGTTATAATGTTTTTTCTGATAAGAAAAAGGGGATTGGGGGTGAGAAGGTGGATGAGCAATGTTTGTGTGGGTCAGATGTCACCTAAACTCTAATCTTAATATCTGAGAGAGAAATGGATGACGCATCATGTGATGAGGATGAATGAGTGGGTGTGGAGCTGTCTGTATTGCATGTGCATGTGATATTGTCAGCACATAGAGAGAGAGAGAGAGCCAAATGATGGTGGGGTTTGTTAGCAATTAGTGAGTTCAGCAATTGGTGTGAATTTATCATTTGTTTTAAGCAATTGAAAAAAGCTGGGTCAAATAGAAGGGTGCACTCCTCTTTCTGTTATTTACCAGCTGCAAAGTGCCAAGGTCCAGCCTTTCCTTTTCAACCAGTTGTCAGGTACCGAATCACAAATTTTATTTGTACTATAGAAATGTTACTTGTAGCTATTGTCTTTGAAATGTTGTTTTGAGTCTGCGGTTTATTTATTAGGGGAAAATTAATAAATATCTTTAAATAACATGTTAAAAATTGTGAGTAATTGAAAATTTTAAAGTTGTGTATTTAATGAATTGAATTTCTAAGAATTTATTTTTTTAATAAAAATTTTTTCTTGATTCTTTAACGGATGCTAAAATATAAATTTGTAATTTTTATTAATAAATTGAATTCGTCTTAAAGCTTTATTTTTATGGTTCAGCATTTTTTTTGTTCTTGTAATTTGTTTCAAGATGTAAAAAAGTGTGTTTTAAATTCATCTAGGTTCTGCAATTTTGTTATATGGGATTTTAGTTTGTCACTTGTTCTTATTATTTAGCAGGCCAATTTTCGATTTGAGGTTTGCAATCTTGTTCTTGTAGTTTGGGTTTTTGAATTTGAATTATTGTTCTTGGTGGCGAATTTTTTATTTGAGACGTGCTTAGGTTGCATATCTAAGTGTTGGATGTGTTTACTAAGTAGAATAAGTGAAGGGAAAATAGAGAATAAATTTAGTAACACTTCTCTAATAAAAAATAATTTAATCCAATTTTTAAAGTGTTATTAAGCGCAAATGGATCACCATACTATATTTGTGCGTCATTCACCAAAACTTACTTAGTGCATGTCAGACAATGTCTCATAAAAGGGTGGAACAGGGTGGGATGGGGTGGAATAGCAGTCCTTCGTCCCTCTCCCCATGAATTAAAATTCACCCTTGTTCCCGCCACGTATTTGTACAGGTACCTATTTATAATTTCTCCCGTGGATATATAGAAACTCATAAATATTTATGGGTATCCATTACTTTATGAAAAAAATTTAAAGAATCATGAAAAATTTTATTTATGATTTTTTTATGGTGAAAATTTTCTTTTTGAATTAAGATCTATAGACTCAAGATTTTTTTTGATAAATCTGTAGACACAAGATGCAGCATAGAAAAGATAAAGTAAATATGCTAAAATATTAATTTGTCAACCAAATGAATTAGTTTGTTGTTTTGAGAATACCCCATTTGTTGCTCTTGCATTCAATCATTTGATCAATGAATAAATTCTATCTTTGATTAATAAAAAAAAGGTCTTACTATGATTAAAAGAAAAACGTCTTTCTCACTCATAAAATAATACAAAGAAACAAAAAAAATCATAATTAACATTAAATTATATTTAAACACTATCTTACAAACAAATTATGCGAGTCAATTAACAGTTTTACAAAGAAAATGTATCTTTTCATATCCATTTTTCGTATGACAAGACCATGCTTTGTCTTTGTTAACTTTTTTTTTGTTGCTTATACCATATATAAGTTTCACATTATTCATTAATGGTAAGATAGTAACCAAGAAATTGTAGTGTGGGTCGCATCAAAGCGTTCATTTGAGTCGCATCAAGGCAATATATGAAAATTGCATCAGCAGCATTGACGACCCGTCTCATATGCTCCAAGTGAAAACTTAGAGCACGGGCTAAAGAGATCCGACGTAGCTACTATTCATTTATAATCATAACCTTGCCATAAGCTAAATTGATAAATTGATATAATTGCAAAATAGTTCATCAAAACAAATAAACATTACTATTGCACAAAATTCCCTATCAAAAATTTTACAGCTACATGAAACTATTAAATCACACAAAAAAGAGCACACGAAAACAGCTCCCCCTGCAATGAAATGTACTCCTCAATTATGCCAACAAGAACAATCAGTCGTCCTGGTCCCTAGCAGCCTACGATGAAATCCAAAGCGATGAAAATTAGAGCAAAACTGTGAAAGGGATCACGGGGTGGCAGGAGGCGGTGTACGCGGAGAAGGCAGCTGCAGTGTGTGGATGGTTAGCAAGAGGCATGCAGCATTCACAACGACGAAGGATGGTACAGGGTGTTTTGACCTATTCGCGCTGCAGATTGTGGTGTACAGCGTTTAGGAAGGATGGCTGTGGCAGGAGGTGCCGTTGCATGTTTGTTGTGGTGCCTTTGTCCGTTATGGTACATCTCTGGCAGCAGGAGGCGATGCCTTGGTCTGCTGTGGTGGATCTAAGCTGGCAGGATGCAGTGGCACCTTTGTCCGTCGTGGAAGATCTTGGGTTGCAGGAGGCGGCAGTGCACTGGTCAGTTGAGGTGGATCTTTGGTGACAGGAGGCAGTGGAGCCTTGGTCTGTTGTGGTGGGTCTCCCGTGGCAGGAGGTGGGGGTGCCTTGATCTGTTGTGGTGAACCTCCGGTGCCAGAAAGTGGCGCTACCTTGGCCTTTCGCGGTGGATCTCCGGTGGCAGAAGGTGGTGCTGCCTCGGTCTGTTGTGGATCTCCGGTGCAAGAAGGCGGCAGACCGGCATTAACTTGGTCTGTTGTGGCAGAGCTCTGGCGGCAGCCCTTCCATTTGCTGGCAGCAGCTGCAGCAACCATGCATAGAATAAGTACCGAGCAATAAATAATAGCTATAACAATAATAGTAAATTTAATAGTAAATATTAATATTAAGGAGCAGTGAATAATAAAAAACAATATTTGCAATACAGTCCCTGTCATTTGATTGGAGGCATCTATGATCCAAGTTCATGGCTAAAAGTAATACTGACAAGACAAAAATAGCACTATTTAATGAAAAAATTTGATTTCCTAAATCTATTCTCATATTTTTCATAAACTGGATAAAAAAAACTCATGAAAGAGTAAAACTTGATAAAGACAATACAGTGCATGCACTACCCTTAAGGGCCGTTAATCAGAGCACAACTATATGCCTAAGCTTGTCTGCCATAATTATGAGGTATACATAACAAATCTTATTTCAGAATTCAGACATCTTCCCAACCATAAAGCATTTCAATCATCAGAGTGACTAAAAATAAAACGCCCCACTAGCATCAATATGAATAAGAATAATCTCAACAGTCAACAGCTTTTACCCTGATTCCGTGCAGCAGTCTCTCGGCCACGTTTGACTGCTTCAACAACTTCACTATAGAAATCCCAAAATGGATTTGTTTCGGTTATGGCCTCTTGACCAAATGGATTTGATGACACATACTCCTGAACATTCTCGGCCTCAGCCAGCCCTTCAAGATAAACCCGAATGTCACCTCCACGCCCTGTAAAAAGTTAACACAAAAATCATACAGGTTAACATATACTGTTAAGCACATAAACATTCTCACTGGCATATAAATATTTTTTAAGCACTTGCAATTTTAAGAAAGACTGAATATATCCATCAATGGATATAATTTGGCATCTGGAAAGAAAACTAAACGATGTGTAATGGAGAGGAAGATGGGCAGAGAACATTGTCTCACCTAATGATTTGTCATGAGGGTTGTCATAATGGTAAGAATGAGGAAATATTGCTGTGCATCTCTGAAAATAATTTGCACATGAGAAAACCAATAGAACACAGAAGAATCAAATTTGTTGCATAAAAACAAAAGCCCTCGAGCTTACAGGATTCAGTAATGCCTTGTAAGGGGAGTCGTCTACCAATAATGTGTTTGACTCATTAAACTCTCCCTTCTCCCATGGAAGACCGGGTACCGTCTTGTCCCACAACTTTCTAAGTTCCTTGAACACAAGGGGCTTGTGTTTGTCCTCAGGAGTATTGTATTTTGTTCTACTACACTCAGACCGACTCTACATGATAAAACTTTATAGAGAGATTCAATAAGGTCTAAAAATAATTCCAAGTAGTAGTAAATTGCTATCAGTAACCATTTAAAATTGCATCTTTAGCTATGTTGGTATGAAATACAAACCAGTTTAGTAGAAAAAATCTGCCATGTTAAAATATTCAATAAAATTCCACTTTGCCCAAAAGTGAAATCTGTATATTATTCAAAGGTTGCCTCAGTTGTAAAAAATGGAGAAAAAAAATTATAAATAATATAGAATATATTCCACAAGAGGAGAGACATGCAAGTCAGTGAAGCAGCACAAGTATATTGAGTTATAATGCAGAGACATGAGATATTAACCGAGCAAATTAAATAGGAGACACAATATTGTAACTTCTGTTGCTTGCCGAGACAGAATCATTAAGAATGCAATGAATGGACACATAAATAAATATTAATAACCACACAAGACCTGGTCTCCACAAAAGGCCATTTAGGGTAAAATCTAAAAATGTTCATCCAGTACAAATAGATGGATTGCATTCTACAAATACCTTGAGAAAAGAAATTATTGTTAGTTGACTTGTTTGCCAAACAAAAATCCTCTAAAAGTTATGCTAAAAAGCAAAGATGTAGAATAGCTTACCCAACAAAAGAGAAGTTGGGATGCAGATCTCCCGAAAAGAAATTTGACTGCTTTATCAAGATTATATCTGCCATAATTAGACACAAGCATCAAGGCACAGTCCATAATTGCATCTCAAACCTAAGTCAAACTAATAAACACACGAGATAAGATCAGTCATGGATTGGAAAATACTTGACTCTAGATGACCAAACACCCACATGAAACCTCTGAAAGCAAAACCATAGGAAACCACAACAAAATGGCCTCTTGTAAACTGCAAAGAGCAAAAGTAACATATCAGTCAAATTCAAACAAGATGAAGGTTGATATAAATAAGGAAACATGATATTAAATCAAGCCACCTTTTTTCCCTCTAAGAACAAAATCTGGCGGTTTACTTCCTCTAGGAACACTAATGACAAAATCAGCAAGCAGTCCATTCACATCAAGGATAAGAAGCTTTTTCTTTGAGTTGCTGGTAATAGTTCTTCCCACAGGACTTGGATAACAACTGTTTTTCCCATAATCATCATGCTTCTTTGCCAAACAATCATTCTCTAAAATATCACTTCTACCCTTATGGTTGGAACTGTAATTAATTATACCTTGCTCTTGGTTTAATTTAACAACTTCTAACACAGACTCATTTGCAGAACACTCAGCATTTGATGCAACTGAGTTGTGGGAGCAACTTACTTCTTGAAAATGACACTCTCCACTGCTTCTTTCTGCAGCCTTTTTGGGAACACACTGCTCCTTTTCCACATTTTCCTCCTGACAAATATTAAATTTAACAACTTCTAAGACAGACTCTTTTGTGAAACACTCAGCATTTGATACAACTGAGTTGCGGGAGCAGCTTACTTCTTGAACATGACACTCTCCCTTGCTGCTTTCTGCTGCTGTTTTGGACACAAACTGCTCCTTTTCCTCATGTTCTTCCTGACAAATATCTATTTCCAAACAAGATTGTCTTGCTACTCGATCAGTGGACATGAATTGAATTAGATGTTCTGAAGGCACATGCAAAGCAGGTGCACAAGTATTTGATGAAAAAGTATTGTCACTAGCATCATGTTTTGTCTTTTGTCTTTTCCTACGTTTCTTCGGCGGGCATACTACATGATCTATGACAGGACTGGACACTATGGCGTCGTTTAATCCATATAACCGACTCCACATAGTGGGACAAGACTTAGTTGTTGTTGCTGCTGCTGTTGTTGTTGTTGGTACTGTTGAGTTCAATTCTACAATTCTTTGGGAACTTAACAAATTAGGTAAAGCTGGTGATTCATGTAATGGATCCTCTATATTAGCACCAGTCTTCTGAGAAGAATTATCCACTGAAAAATAAGGCCCCTTATCTTTATGTTCAACTGCTTTGCCATGTGATGGATTTACTTCCTCTGTAGTAGCATCAATCTTCAAAGAAGAATTAACCAATGAAACATGAGGACCTTTATCTTTATGTTCATCGGGTTTATATTGTTTCTTCTTCTTTCTCTCCCTTTTCCGCTTCTGTGGTGAATTTACTTCCTCTGAAGTAGCATAAATCTTCAGAGACGAATTATCCAGTGAAAAATTTGGACCTTTATCTTCGAGTTCAACATCTTTACCTCGTTCCTTCTTCTTTCTAGACTTTTCCTTCTTCCCTAATGAATGTATTTCCTCTGTAGTAACATCAATCTTTAGAGGAAAATTAGCCACTAAAAGATGAGGACCTTGATCTATTTGTTCAACAGCTTTGACCTGCTGCTTCTCTCTCTCTTTTTTCCACTTCTGTGGTGACTTTACTTCCTCTAAAGTAGCATCAATCTTCAGAGAAGAATTATCTAGGGAAAAATTAGGACCTTTATCTTTAAGTTCAACATCTTTACCTTGTTTCTTCTTATTTCCAGCCCTTTCCTGCTTCCTTAATGAATTTACTTCCTCTGTAGTAGCATCAGTCTTCGGAGAAGAATTATCCACTGAAAAATGAGGACCTTCATCTTTATGTTCACCTGATTTGCCCTGTGATGGATTTACTTCCTCTATAGTAGCATCCGTCTTCAGACAAGAATTAACAAGTGAAAAATGAGGACCTTCATGTTCAACAGCTTTACTTTGTTTCTTCTTCCTCTTTTTCTTCTTTCTATCCTTTCTCTGGTTCTGTGATGAATTTACTCCCCCGGTACTAGTCAAAGTACCTCCCAAACTGGCCATTGCAGGGGCATCCATATGCAAATCTTTCGCCATATTCGTCAATCAACAATCTGTAGACAACAGCATGCCTCCTAAACCGCAAAAAATGGGAATTTCTCTGGAGTCTCTTATGTTTCACAACTGGTCCTTTCCTGTGTTGATTTCAATCGATACAGCACTCCTGTTGATTACTATATCCTCTATCTGTCCCTTCCCTTTAAAAGACTTCAAGAATAGTCATTGGGAACAAAAGATAAACCCAAATTGACCAAACAAAGATTTATTACAGTCAACCTAGTACTAGCTAGCACATTACGCCACCAAATATTGGACAAAATTTGCCACCCACACCATAGAAGGGGAAAACTAGTTCACGTCTCAAGCATATAAAATGGCACTTGAGAAATCAGACCACAACTGATTTAATAGAAAGAAGGAAAGAAAGTAAAAAAAACAATAACTTTTATATTCTGATTCTGTTAAATCCATGACAAAACAAAAGTAGCTCTCCCACTGAGTTCGTGGCATACCATCTCTGGAACACAATGTGAAAAACATTAACCAGTAAACGCCATTTATCCTCAGTATTCTCTCTCTCTCTCTCTCTCTCTCCCCTTTTCGTTTCAAATAAAGTCAGCTAAAGTAAAGATACTTTGCTTTGCTTTCTCACTAATGACAAATGAAAACCTAGAAAACACCAACGCAGAGGTCTCCGATACACAAAAAATAAATAAATAAATTCAGCATTTCACCGTCAAAAGCAACAAAACTTTGAAGAAACAGAAAGCAGATTCCAATTTGCCAAGCAATTTTGGCACCCCAGAAGTGCATTTAACAAGAGTGACGAATTGGAACTAGAACGAAGCAACAGTTAATCGACAACGTGCACAGTGCAATTAACGAGATTGAGAATGAGACGAAGTACCTCAATGCAAAATGAACATTGATTCCGATTCAATCACAAAGAAACAGCGAGAGAGAGATAGCGCTAAGATCTCTGAGAGCGCTATCTCTCAGAGACGTAAACTGAACGAGGATGAGCAAGCTAGTGGTGACGGCTTAAATGTCGGGTTAGGGATGGCCCGTGTAAATTTGGTCGGGTTCCACTTAAAAACTAAACTTACGTGTGCAAGTTGTTTTGGCATTAAAAAAACATGTCATTAAAAAGTTTATTTTTAGGGCATTATTTCAATAATTCCATAAAATTTAAGGGTATTAATACCTTATGATTATCTATAGTTAAGAATCAATTTCACTAACTCTAAATACTAATTATTTTAAGCTTGAAAGAAATTATGACCCTTAAAATATAAAGATGTATCGATATCAATGTAAAAACATGGATATTAAAAAAAATGACCTAATTTTTATTATATAGTTAAAAAAGGTTGATAATAGATTTTTTTTTAGCTTAAAAATTGAAAACATATTTTTTAAAAAATTTAGATTATTTTTTAAAAGTTATTCAAATTTAGATTTTTTTTAATAGATAAATTTTGCATATTGTAACGCATCGTACTGAATATCATAAAATATTTTGATATACATATATATATATATATCCATATAATTATTAATTACAAACATAAATAATTATAAAAATTTGAATAAATATATTGTTTCGGTGTAATTCGTATAGGAAACGAGGTTATCTGAACACGAGTAGATGAACATATTTAAGGTAATAAAAAAATAAACCCTCCTTTTTTGTGAGTTCCACCAATCCCACCACCACAAGTGAAACATCCTAGCTAGCTAGTCTACGCTTAAGTCGCAAACTTGCTTATTAAGTTGTTGTCCACTTTGGTTGGGATAATACTTAGTCCCACATATGTATTTAAAATAGAGTTACCCAAGATATGGACCAATTTAAATTTTTCTTTGTACATCACATAGAATAAACTAGCAGCCTTGTCGCGTTAGAACGTACGTTGCGAGCGGAACATAGCATGCTTAACTTAATATTATAGAGATATAATCAACATACAACAAAATAGCAACCAGTGGTCCATTGTACATTCACAGATAGGTACACATGCAATATCATAAGTAGTACGTACAAATATTTACCACACACACATAGTCTACTAGCTAATAATCTAGTCTTCTACTAGCCCTCCTTGATATCGTTCCTCCTCCGGATACTGCTCCATCGGGGTGCCTGCTCCTTGCTCAACGTCTGCTCCTGAAGTCACAAATGAGTGGGGTGAGAACATTGGGTTCTCAGTGAGAAACCTTGGGTTCTGGGGGATTTATTTATTCTCATTTATGCTTCAACCCACTCAGGGGTTTCTAGGAGTCACAATTATACTATATCCCTACTAGTTATTAAGATCTATACTAAGCCTGAGCAGCTTTATCTCGTTTACTAGGTGATCGGGGAACCTATTCTTCATTATCTAAGTTATTTGTTCTCTAGTCTAATCCTTAGGTCACATAATGTCACATAATAAGCTTCAAATTGCGTCCACTTATAATCGTGCCCATTTTAATTATAAGCTTCTACTTGCATCCACTTATGTACAGTTGTATATCACATAGTTCACATAGTGCACATACTCAAGTTCAACCCTCTCGTAGGGGTGGCCTTCCCATACAAGCTACCTTTTAACTCAGTATCGTGAGGACCAAGCAGCGCTTAACTTGAGTGGTTCTGCTTCCCATGAAATCTCATCAGTCATGATATGAGTATCCATTCTTCAGCTTCGAATGGCGAGGGGATCTATCGCCGTTCTTCGGCTTCAAACGGGATAATCCCAGAGTTGAACTTATTTTTCCTGCCAGCCCTGTCGACGCGGCTAGGAAAACCTCAATTCCTTTAACATTATCATCTGCTACATACCTTGACACCGAAGCCACCAAGAAAGGAAAAGCAATAACCCATTTTCCTCTCCATTATTCCCGAAAAGGGAAGATTCGGTCAGTTAGTGATAGCTAAATTAGGAT
>QANU01007439.1:13036-34022 GCA_003254905.1 Nissolia schottii
GTTGGCGCCAGGCTGGCGCATTTAATGCGCGGTCAAAGGCGGTTGCTGACACCAAACCGCTGAGCGCTTAAGCTTGACCGCTGAGCGGTTTGTGCTTAATCCGCTGAGCGCTCGTGTCCATCCGCTGAGCGGTTACTGGTCAAGCCGCTGAGCGCTTGTGTGTATCCGCTGAGCGGTTATGTATTTACTTGCAACCTTCTTACTCTTTTGTCCTCTTTGCCTTTTGATCCATTCTTCTAGGGATTAATCTTCATTATTCTTCTTGTATCCATCTTCCATAATATGTAATAAAACCTACAAACACAATACTTTATTTAGGTAATTTGTTTAAAACATAAACGGATAAGTGCCATTTTAATTAATAAGAATTACGAAAATTAGGCACTTATCAGGAATGTAACATCCCGCTCCTTTCTTAGTAGAGATTTTCCTGATTAACTGTTAACAAACAACAATAATAGAAATTAATCTGTTTAGTTCCTCGAAATTCTGATGACACTTAAATAGTCCCTCATGACCCTTAGAATTTAGTGGAAATATTAAACCGTCGCAAAAATGGAGTTCCGCTCACTTTCGGACAATTCTGCAGACACTAGAACGGACCCGTTCGGCCCCGTTTAGCCAGTAGAATTGAGCAGTGGGCCCCAATCTTGGTGTACCTTATGGGGGAAAGAATGACAAAACCCCTAGAGCAACCCCAAATTGTTACTAGGAAGCTTTGGCGATCGCGGAAACGCCAGCGGAACGGTCCTGTTCAGACACTGACGACAGATAACAGGTCAAAGGTATCTGTGAAAAATACTCCTCCGGAGAAAATTCACAAATGCCTTGAAGTGATGATGCCCTTGGGTAGAGGGGAGTGAGAGGATCGCGACGGTACAAGCGGAATATTTTTCGGACGATCGTGCGCAACACACTAGGACTGCGAACGATCGAAACGAGCGAAATGGGACTGCGTGGGCCCCACATCTGCAATTGACCACGTGATGGCTGCAGATTTCCAAGGAAAATATTATAAAATTAGGTTACTATTCATTGGTTTGACCTTAGAATTATCTAACCTAATTAATTAATTCATAAATTAAATAGAAAATGGCATTTTTGGTAATTTTGGCAAAGGGCATAATGGGAAAATTGCCAAATTTTCGTGGCTATTTAAGGGATGGACCAGCAGCCCCAAATTTCATTCATCCACCCTTTGGAAGTGCAGAAACTCTGCCCGTTTGCTCGCCGAACGCGCTGCGTAAACCCTGCCGGAACACTGCGGGAACCAGGAAACGATCTGGGAAGGCTAAGCCCTCAAGGAACCAGCCTCTTTGCCCCCATTTTCTACCCTTTTCAAGCTTCTAAGGAAGTGGGTAACCTTATTTTTACTCACCCCTTAGTGGTGATTGTATGCTTGCTTAGTTTTGATGATTTTGTAATATGTTAGAACTGTTATGCCAGGGTTAGGGAGATGATTCTCAAGGGTCCTGTGACCTGGACTAGCTAGGATTTTATTGGTTGGAATATGTGTAAAAACCCAAGAAGTGTCCATGAGAAAGGATGGCAAGAAACTAAGAAAAACCAAGAGAGTATGTTGCTGTTCGCCAGGAATCGCTGAGCGGCCTCATGAGTCGCTGAGCGATCTCATGAACCGCTGAGTGATCTCATGAACGGTTGAGCCGCCTCGGTGAACCGCTGAGCGAAGTGTACTGCTGAGCGGTCCTACGCTTCGCTGAGCGCCTCAGGCGGAACTGAAAGATGAGGATGGAAAATGTTTCTAGAACCTGGCGTCAGACCGCTGAGCGGTCCAGATAACCGCTGAGCGGCCTGAGAGCCCCTTTGAAAATGATTTTTAGAAAGCGGAGGAACGAATCTCAGGGACCGCTGAGCAGATCCAAGGTCCCGCTGAGCGACCTGTGAGGCAGGAAGCTCATGGAAACTGTCTTGGGCACATAATCTAACAAGCAAAGATTTAATTGATGTATGTGATGGATTTATGTGATAGATAGGATGTATGTGGAACATTGCATGTAGAATGGCTATGTTTAGAAAGGTTTATGATATTGCATCATGAGAACTAGAGGTTAATCACGTAAAGTTTAAAGAACATAATTGAACCTTAGGGAATCAGTATGTAGTTATATGATAGTAGGCATCTCTCTTGGCAGAAACGCCCCTCACCTGTCCCCACAAAGGGGTGGATTGGTTAATGATGAGAAATGAAAAGAAAGAAAGAAAGGAATGAAAAGAAAGAAAGTAAAGAAATGATGAATGAAAAAGGGTGACGTCACGCCTAAGAAATGACGATGATATGATGATAATGTATGGGTCTCCACTTGGTTGTGTCAAAGGGCCAACCCCTCGCCCTCCCACTAGGTGGACGGTTATCTCTATTGATGATCGAAGACGGAACATTAGTTATCCGCGGTGGTTCACAACCACTCAGGTTATAGCGCTGCCTGGTCGACATCAATCAGAGGACAGAAGCAGGTTGAAGATGTTTGGCTGCATCTACATGAGTGGGAAAGACTCGGCGCGGCCCTGGTCCATTAGTTAGCTTGGAGCCGACGCAGCCTCGATCCATTAGTTAGCCGAGAGCATGCAAAGCAGGATGCGCCCCGGTCCATTAGTTAGCCGGCACACATGAGAGAGTCTCAAAGTTAGCATGCATAAAGTATGAAATGAATGAATATGCAATGACATGATGAATGAGCATGTAATGTATAAGTATATGATAATGTATATAAGCATGTGTACGAAGCAAGTACCGTCAAGAGAACGCTCGAGACGGCTATGTATGTATGCAAGAAAGGTTAACAAGTACGAGAACTTAGATAAGCAAGACTAGTTCCCTAGTCACCTAGTAAAGTAGATAAAGCCGTTCAGGACCTTAGGCCAGATAATAATCAGTAGGATGTTAGTATGCATGTTCACTTAGAAACACCTGAGTAGCCTGGTTGGTAAGTGAGAAAAAAGATCCCCTATGCTAAGGTTAACTACTGAGGACGACTGTTCTCACCCCCACTCGCTTATGCTTCCAGGAGCAGGTGAAGGGTATGATGGCTACGAGGAGCCATATGAGGAGTTACCCGCGGAGCAGTGAAAGACTGAGGACAGATTAGCGGAGGATCATGCTTTTTGATATATATATTTTGATATGTACTTGATCATGTATTCTGATGTATATAACACGTGTGTGTAAATTATTGTATTACTCTACTGTTGATGTAAATGTTGTTGATGGACCAGCTACTTGCTTATGTAATTATGTATGCCAGTAATGATCATTACTCGTAAGCTTAAGCTCTATCGTTTGTATTATATGCTTTGATTCACGTGCGGCTCATATTTTACGAATAAAGTAACAAACAGAAAAGTTTTTAAAATGGTTCATATTTTCCTTACTCTTGCATTTGTGAAAGATAATAAAGGACTATAAGTAATCCCACCAAATGATTAACCACCTAGTGAGCTTTGCGTACTACTCGAGGGTATGCAGTTAGCTAGGGTGTTACAGATATGGTATGAGAACATGCATTGAAATCCATGCCTTATCGGCATGATGACCTATTGCATAGATACTATGAAATGTCCCGTGCCTGGCAAGCATGGTGGAAGGCTTACTGCGCAACATATGCGTGATGATCAGTGTGTCTGTCAGTATATGTAACCCCCTAGCTAGCTAGCCTACGCTTAAGTCGCAAGCTTGCTGGCTAAGTTGTTATCTGCTCTGGCGGGTAGTACTTAGTCCCATTTGTACATTGAACATATTGTTACCCAAAATATGGACCAGATTAAAATTTTCTTTTGTACGTCACATATAATAAAATTAGGAGCCTTGTTGCGTTTAGAGCATACATCGCGAGCGGAAATATAGCATGCTTAACTGATAAAAGCTGAAAATAATTAACATATGTCATAAGTACAAACATGGTCCATCATACATACATAAACAAGTGCATATGATACATCATAAGTTACAATTTACATAATAGGTACAAAGATCACAAAACAGTGCATAGACATATATATACTGTCCACTAGCTAACTATCTACTCATCCGCCGTCCGGTCCTGGAATGCCTCCTCCCCATACGGCTCAGCTCCCTGTTCTCCATCAAAACTTGAAGTCATGGATGAGTGGGGTGAGAACATAGCGCTCTCAGTGGGAAACCTTAGGGATTAGGGAACTTCTTTTTCCTCATACATACCTCAGGCCGCCCAGGGAATTCTAAGTGTTACAGTTATACTATCACCCTACTGATTTTAAGATCCATACTAAGCCTGAGCAGCTTTATCTAAATTAACTAGGTGACTGGGGAACCTACTCTTCATTACTAAGTCATCTGTTCTCTATCTTACTTCCTACGTCACACATAATCACATATTTCACATAATCACATATCACATAATAAGCTTCAGTGCGCGTCCACTTATAACCGTGCCCATTTTAATTATAAGCTTCTTCACACCTCCACTTATACAGTTATATCACTTAGAGCACATACTTCAAGCTCAACCCCCCCGTAATGGTGGCCTACCGTGACAGGCTTCCTTGTTGTCTCAGTATCGTGAGGACTGGGCCGCGCTAAACCTCAGTAGCTCACGATAAGAGAATCCACCCTTATGCTAGGGGTGGCGAGGGGACCCTACCCCGTCCTTATGCTAGGGACGAAGCATGCCCAGGGTTCAACTTGCCTTTCGTGCCGGCTAGTGGCACAGCTAGGAAAAGATTCCTTTTTCCTTTCTTTCCTTTTCCTTTTTGGGACTTAGTGACATCATGCCCGATACCTTTCCTTTTCCTTTCCTTTCTTTTCTTTTTTCCATTCTTTTCCTTTGGTAAAACCATTTTCCATGACACATAATCACATAACATTCAACATCACAGTTCATTAGTCCAGTTACATTTCATTACATTAAACATAAAAACTTAGTTCATAACCTTTATCATATCTTCGAAAGCCTTGCACATAAATCCTTAAATCATAACATTTAACATGCTTAATAAAATCAATGGATCCATGGATAATTGCAAGCAGTATAAAAATGGAGTTTTGTTAAGAAAATGACAAGTTTTCGAAAAAGGGAGGGCTGTCTTCGTTCAGGCCGCTCAGTGCCTAGGGCACACCGCTCAGGGCTTAAGACCGCTCAGCAGAATTCCCATACCGCTCAGCGGGCCACTCAGCGAAAGCCCTGTCCGCTCAGCGAGTCCTGACGAATTTCAGCCCCTAATGCTTGCAATTTTCCATGTTCTACTAGGTTCCTTAGTACCAATTCTTAGAGCCTTTCTTCCATCACTCCTAACCAATTTCTAACAGCCATAACATACTTTCAAGCTTTCAAAAATCATTTCCATAATCAATGCAAACCACAAATTCATGTTTTTCTAACCTATGTTCATGTAGCACTTAGCATCTCTAGCACATAGCCACATATTCACACAATTTCCATCATCATCATCAAAGAACATAAACCTAGCAAGAACCTAATCTATCCTAGCATACATATCATAAGCATGGCATCAAACATCTTAAGCCACATGGACAGTGGTTATGTCAGATTTACCCACGTTTTCCCCGGCTCCGACGGTTCCTGCTTGCTCCTAGCTTGCTCGGCTGCCTCCTAGCTCCTCTTGGCCGAAATTGCTGCAGCCTGCCTTGGGGTTTTGGTGTGATTTTCGTGGTCTAGGGTTAGGGGGTTCCTGAGGGAAGAGAACTGGGCTTAAGGCAGGCGGTGTCTAGGTCTCTGGTTTGACAGAACAACAGTCGATCGGCAAACGGACAGAGTTCTGACTAGGTTTCTAATTTTCTGCTCATTTTCGGTTTTAGGGGGGGTATTTATAGCCCAAGGGCTGATTGCCCACTTTACCATTTTGTCCTTGGCCCAAAATTACAAAAATGCCCTTTTTAATTACTTTTCTAATTGTTTAATTCATTTGGATAATACCAAGGTCAAATCAAGTCACATCAACGCATTTTAAATTATTTTTCTTGATAAATCTGCCTTCCCCACGTGCTGAATCTGATTGGGCCCCACCCCGGTCCCGTTTCGCTCGTTTTTTATCGTTCGCAGTCCTGGTGTGTCGCGCACGGTCGTCCGAAAAATATTCTGCTTATACCGTCACGATCCTCTAATTTCCCTCTTCCTAAGAATATTATTTTTAGAAGGTGTTTGTGAATTTTTCTCTGGAGGAGTATTTTTCATAGATACCTCTAATACATCGTTAAGCTCCCGCGTCCGCAGACAACCATTCCGCTTGCAGTTTCGCTATCTCCCAAACTTCCCAATAAGGTTGTGGGGCTAATCTAAGGTATTTGGGACTTTCTCCCGGTACAAGTTGGATTTCCAGAGACTTGAGACTCTCTGCTCGGTTCTACTGGCTAGACGGGGCCAAACAGGACTGTTCGGGTGTCTGCGGAATCGTCCGAAACCGAACGATTTTTGTTTTTTCGCCAGTCTAAGTTTTTCATCCATCTCTAGGGGTCGAGAGGAATTATTTGAGTGTCAGCAGAATTTATCAAATCCCTACCGAGAAATTTCTACTGACCTCTACAAGTAAATTCACACAATCAACTCAGCGAACAGTCTACTAGCAGTTATTTGGGGGAATTCTCACTAAGAAAGGAATGGGATGTTACAGTATACATGTTTATGATGTGGTTATGTAACGATGGTTAGGAGTAGACAGCGCCAGAATCTAGATAAGAAAGACTAGTTCTCCTGGTCACATTGTAACACCCTAGCTAACTGCATACCCTCGAGTAGTACGCAAAGCTCACTAGGTGGTTAATCATTTGGTGGGATTACTTATAGTCCTTTATTATCTTTCACAAATACAAGAGTAAGGAAAATATGGACCATTTTAAAAACTTTTCTGTTTGTTACTTTATTCATAAAATATGAGCCGCGCGTGAATCAAAGCATATAATACAAACGATAGAGCTTAAGCTTACGAGTAATGATCATTACTGGCATACATAATTACATAAGCAAGTAGCTGGTCCATCAACAACATTTACATCAACAGTAGAGTAATACAATAATTTACACACACATGTGTTATATACATCAGAATACATGATCAAGTACAAAACAAAATATATATCAAAAAGCATGATCCTCTGCTAATCTGTCCTCGGTCTTTCACTGCTCCGCGGGTAACTCCTTATACGGCTCCTCGTAGCCATGATACTCTTCGCCTGCTCCAGGAAGCATAAGCGAGTGGGGGTGAGAACAGTCGTCCTAAGTGGTTAACCTTAGCATAGGGGATCTTTTTTCTCACTTACCAACCAGGCCGCTCAGGTTTTTCTAAGTGAACACGCATACTAACATCCTACTGATTATTATCTGGCATAAGGTCCTGAACGGCTTTATCTACTTTACTAGGTGACTGGGGAACTAGTCTTGCTTATCTAAGTTCTCGTGCTTGTTAGCCTTTCTTGTGTACATACATAGCCGTCTCGAGCGTTCTCTTGATGGTACTTGCTTCATACACATGCTTATATACATTATCATATACTTATACATTACATGCTCATTCATCATGTCATTGCATATTCATTCATTTCATACTTTATGCATGCTAACTTTGAGACTCTCTCATGCGTGCTGGCTAACTAATGGACCGGGGCATATTCTGCTTTCCATGCTCTCGGCTAACTAATGGACCGAGGCTGCGTCGGCTCCCAGCTAACTAATGGACCAGGGCCGCACCGAGTCTTTTCCACTCATGTAGACGCGGCCAAACATCTACAACCTGCTTCTGTCCTCTGATTGATGTCGACCAGGTAGCGCTATAACCTGAGTGGTTACGAACCACCGTGGATAACTAATGTTCCGTCTTCGGTCATCAATGTTCCACATACATCCATCTATCACATACATCCATCACATACATCAATTAAATCTTTGCTTGTTAGATTATGTGCCCAAGACAATTTCCATGAGCTTCCTGCCTCACAGGTCGCTCAGCGGGACCCTAGGTCCGCTCAGCGATCCCTGAGACTCGTTCCTCTGCTTTCTAAAAATCATTTTCAAAGGGGCTCTCAGGCCGCTCAGCGGTTATCCGGACCGCTCAGCGGTCTGACGCCAGGTTCTAGAAACATTTTCCATCCTCATCTTTTAGTTCCGCCTGAGGCGCTCAGCGAAGCGTAGGACCGCTCAGCAACTCCCTAGACTGCTCTCAGTCACTCTCTTCCAATAATGTCGCTTCCTGCACCATCATATGAGCCATCTGCAAAGACTTCCAGCTCAAAGCATCAGCCACTACATTGGCCTTCCCTGGGTGATAATTGAGATTGAAATCATAATCCTTAAGGAATTCGATCCACCTCCTCTGACACATATTCAACTCCTTCTGATCAAATAGGTACTTCAGACTTTTATGATCTGAAAAATACCTCAAATCGAACTCCATACAAATAATGTCTCCAGATCTTCAATGCAAACACTACTGCAGCCAACTCTAAATCATGTGTAGGATAGTTTACCTCATGCTGCTTCAAACGTCTCGAGGCATAAGCTATCACTTGACGTCGCTGCATTAGCACACAACCTAGTCCAGCACCTGATGCATCACAGTATACCTCAAAAGGTTCTTGAGGATCAGGCAGTACTAGCATTGGAGCGGTGGTCAACCTCTCCTTTAGCTCGCAGAAACTTCTCTCATATTCTGCGGACCAAATCATCTTTGCCCCTTTCCTTGTCAACTTCGTCAATGGTAAGGCAATCTGTGAAAATCCCTGAATAAACCTCCGGTAATATCCAGCAAATCCCAGAAAACTCCGCAGCTCTGTAACTGATGTTGGTCTCTCCCAGGTTCTAACTGCTTCAACCTTACTAGGATCCACTGATACGCCTTGATCTGAAATCACATGACCCAAAAACTGCACCTTCTTGGCCCAAAACTCACATTTGGAGAGCTTGGCATACAATTGTTTCTCCCTTAGAATCTCCAGTACTATCTGCAAATGTCTAGTGTGTGCTTTTTTTCACTCTTGGAGTACACCAGAATGTCATCAATAAAGACAATGACACAATCATCCAGATATTCCCGGAAAATCCTATGCATATAATCCATAAAGATCGCAGAAGCATTCGTCAAACCAAAAGACATTACGGTAAACTCATAGTGTCCATACCGGGATCGGAATTCTGTCTTAGCTATATCCTCCTCTCGTACTCTAATCTGATGATAGCCATACCACAAATCAATCCTTGAAAAGATCTTACCATCCTTCAGCTGATCTAGAAGATCATCGATCCTAGGCAATGGATACTTGTTCTTAATTGTCACTTTGTTCAATTTCCTATAATCGACGCACATCCTCATAGTGCCAGCTTTCTTTTTCACAAACAATACCGGTGCTCCCCACGGTGATGCACTTGGTCGTATGAACTGTTTCCCCATCAACTCTTATAGCTGCCTTTTCAATTCCTGCAATTCCAACGGAGACATACGATACGGTGCAATGGAAACAGGTCCAGCACCAGGCACCAGATCGATAGAGAACACTACTTCCCGCTTCGGTGGAAACGCCAGAATATCATCAGGAAACACATCCGAACAATCCCGAACCACAAGAATATCCTTGACTTCCTGCTTTGCAACTGCCACTTCCGACGATGCAAAGAAAACACAGCCTTGATCTCTTAACTGACAGAAATAGAGAATTGGCAACTCCTCCTCTAAGGCTACTGAACTGCTAACCATAGAAGGAAAAGTAACCAACTTCCTAGCACAGTCGAGAACCGCCTGATTAGCATTCAACCAATCCATCCCTAGTATCATATCCAGACCTACTAGGGGAGACAGATTAAATCAGCCACGAACTCTCTTTCCTGCAGCTGAAACAGACAACGCAGACATACCTGACAGGTCTTAAATGGCGGTGTAGTAGGTGTAGATACAGCAAGGGTATACGGCAGTGTCGTAGGAGATAACTGTAACTCCTTCACACTATCGTAAGAGATAAAGGAGTGTGACGCTCCGGAATCATACAAAACAATCAAGGTCTTCCCATAAATAGTGCAATTACCCAAAATCAGACCTTCTTTCTCCTTAGCTTCCTCTGCGGCCGTAGTGAATATTCTTCCCTGACGTAGGGTGGGTGGGGGCGCTACTGGGCACTCTCTGACAAAATGGCCTGTCTTGCCACACCTGAAGCAAACTCCCTGACCTGCTAAACATTCTCTGGAGTGCCCTCTGCCACATTTTGGGCAAGGTGTACGTGGATCTGCTCGCTGTTGGGTCTCCGGCGTGCTCCGGCTCAGAGTACCTGATGACGGAGATCTCGTTGCTGGAGATCCTGCTCCTGTTGGCCGTGCTCTGGGCTGACTCTGCACTCTCCCTGATCCTTGTTGGGGCCTCGGTGGATACTGACCTCGGCCTCGTCCTGCTGCTGCTGCTTGAAACGGTCCCCGCTTCCTTGGTTCGCCTTGGGAACTGCCAGCACCGTCAAACCTTCTCTTGAATCTGTCACATCTCACCTGAGCTAGATCCCTATTGGCTTCCTCCTGAGCCAAGCAAGTGTTCACCAAGGTGGCATAATCACGGATGCCTGCCACATTCAGAAATACCTTCAACTCAGGTTTCAGACCCCGCTGGTATTTAGCACATTTCCAGCCTTCACTTGGGTTCATCCTGTACATCGGTGAATATCGGCAAAGTTTCTCAAACTTCGCCGTGTACTCGGTCAATGTCATTGATCCTTGTTTCAGTTCCATGAACTCTGCCTCTTTCCTATCCTGCAACTCCTGTGGGAAATATTTGTCCATGAACACCTCCTTGAACCTGTTCCATGTCATCGGATCCACATCTCGCTCAAACTGGGGATTGGTTGTATCCCACCACTCGCCCGCTGCTCCCTCTAACTTCCGGGAAGCAAATTTGACCTTCTGCTGTTCCGTGCGTGGGATATCCTCAAAGATCTGTTCCAATTTCCTAAGCCAGCCATGAACCAACTCAGGATCCATCACGCCTTCAAATACTGGTGGATTGGCGCGTGAAAAATCCCGGTACTTCGTGGCTTCCAGCTCCTGCGCTGTCGGCGGCGTGTTGCGTTGGGCATTGGAAGCAGCCATCAACGTTGTAGCCTGGGCTATCTCCCGCAGAACATCTGCAAGTTCTGGGGACTCCAGAGTATGCAGTGTATTGTCCCTGCGGGGTGGCATATCTAATATGTCGTACCTGCACAGTTTCGAGGTGATCAGTCTCAAGAAAGGCAAGTACACAGGAACTTAGCACATACCACTTAGCTGAAACATACACCGTAATCATGCCCAAAAGCATAGTGCAGCTCAGTCCTCAGGCTCTTTTGGACCAAACTGCTCTGATACCAAATGAAACACCCTAGCTAACTGTTTACCCGTACGTAGTAAACAAAGCTCACTAGGTTGTTGTCTACTTGGTCGGAATACCTTAGTCCATAGTTATCTTTTGAAAATAATCGTTGCTCAAGAAAATAAGGACCCATTTTAAACTTTACCTTTACATTGCATAATTATAAAATAGAGTCATGTGTTGGAATAAAACAAATATAACAATGCGGATAACATTATCATAATTAGAATCTGTAATATACATCCAGTGGGTCCACCATACAAGGTCACATAGTATTAGATATACATAATATGTACATAGATCAAAATATCAAATACATAATCCAGAATACACAGCATCAAAATACAAGGACTACTGGAATGCTACTCAGTATGTCCCTGGCAAAATGTAAATGTTTAACTATCTCCTAGCCGCTTATGGCTCAGTTGGCGGCTCATCCGCATCCTCAAAATAGGACTCATCATCTTCTGTACCTGAAGTCATAAAACAGTGGGAATGAGAACGGTAGGTTCTCAGCGGAAATAACTTTAGTTCCTGAGTCTCGTAACAGGTTATTTCGGACTTCAGGCCGCTCAGAGATCTCTAGTGAACATACATACTAAAGTCCCTACCATTTATTATCTGGCCTATCTGAATGGCTTTATTTGCATTAATATGTGACATGGGAACTACTCTTGCTTACTACATTCTCGTGCTGATTAACATTTCGTAAAATCCGTCTCAAGCGTGCTCTTGACGGTACGGCATAACAGCAGATCATATAAAGCCTAACAGAATCATCGGAGTATGCATCACATAGTTATCCAGAGTAAACATAACAGAATCAGCAGAATATATGTAGCATAGTCAGCAGCATAAACATGACAGAATGATCAGGATAACTTGTCTAACACAATGTAATAGCATAACAGAATGTAACAGCATAAGAGAATATGTGTTATTCCCACCATAGTAGTGTCCTCTGTTGACACTAGTATGACGGAATAACCTCACACCCTCAGTATAGGCCGACACTGTCTGGACCTTACTGCGGTGGGCTTCCACCTGCCGTGTGCCCCTTCGGGACCCCTCGACAGTGGGCGGATATTGTACCCCTACCTAAGCTTGCCCCCTTTCGACAATGCATAGGTATGGTAACCGCACACCTCCAGGTATGCCATATCGACACCACCTGTGGCAGGCTTCCATATTCAGGATGCCTCGACCTCCTGAAGTGGGATCATAGTGGCTCATGTGATCACGGACTGTTCAGCATGTGGCATATAGCCAATTTCAGCATTAGGCATTTGCCCTGTTTTCAGCAGCATTGGGCATTGGCCCTTTTTCAGTAGCATTGGGCATTGGCCCTTTTTCAGCAGCATTTTGGTACCTGCAGCATGGCATACTGGTTCCCTATGGTTCATTTTAACATCTTTATTTATCTCAGAGTTAATTATCATGTCTTTAACTAGGTGTATCATGAATGCATGGAATGCTACAGAAATCATCACAGATTACATGACATATACATGTTTAGTACATTTCCTTCATTTACAGCATCTCTATTCATACAATTCATCTAACGATCACAGATATAGCATCAAATACTAGTCCATGAGCCTCAAGAGGGTGCCATAAGCTTTCTCTAGTCTCAAGTCACTCAGCAAAAATTGATGTTCGCTCAACGATTTGAGCCTCTGCGCTCAGCGATAAAGGTGGTATCACTCAGCGGTACTGGCCTAATCGCTCAGTGGCTGAAACTTTCTCGAATTTTCGTCCATCGCCTTACATAAAAATATCTTTTTTCACTTTCCACGTGGGCTTCAGCCCGCTCAGCGGCGCCTAAGCCTCCGCTCAGCAGCCCCTGTGCGAGAGCTGAAAATCGAATTGCTTTTCTCTTCCATTTTCTTTCCTTAACTTCCATGGAACCCTACTTGAGTTTCACACATAATTCAAGCACAATAATCATATCCAATCCAGGTCACAAGACCCTTCAGAATTGTCTTCCTAAGTCTTAACATCATTTCTAACATTTATGTCCATAAACTCAAAATTCACATACATACACATACAAGCACATAACACTTAGCCACCATCAAAGAGGTGAGGAACTAGAGTTACCCACTTCCTCAAGAACTTGTTGATGCTAGAAGGAAGAGGAAATCAAGCCTTGCTTGCTTGTTTGAAGTCTCCTTGACCTAAGATGAAATACTTGACATAATTAGGGCAACATAGGTTATGGAAGCTTGGTTCTTCACCAAGGGATGAAAACTCACCAACTACTCTTGATTTACCTTCCTTATGGACTTAGGAATGAATTATGATGATGAGAAAAATGAACTTGAAGCTTGATGGCTTGCTTGAACTTTTCTTTCCAAGAAAGAACAAAAACCTAGGTTATGGAAGATTAGGGTTTTGGAACTTGTTATCTTGGCTTCCACTTGAAGAAAACCTCATAACCTTGATGCTAGCTTGTCTTCTTGATCTCTTTAGGAAGGAATTATGAAGATGGAAAGCAAGAATGATGGTTGGACTTTGGTGGAGCTTAGGTAAGGTTTAGGTTTAGAAACTTAGGAGAAGTAAATGGGCACTTTGGTGTTTTGTGTGTGTGGGTTCCGGGCAAGGAGGCTGGCCGTGGTCTTCTAGTGGCCCTTGGTCATCCATTCCAATTTTGCCCTTAGTGTGTTTTAGGTCATGTTTACTCATTAATTGTTTATGTCCGGACGTCCTAAAAATATTCCGGACATACCGTTGTGACCTATTAATTATCCTTGTTAATATTTAAATCTTAGTTAACATATTCTTGCATTTAAGTTCATATTAATATATTTTACAGACTCCTGTGAGTCATAAGAAAATTATAATAAAACCCTAATTTCGACCCGAACGTCACCAGACGCCACGAGATCGCAGAATTATTATTTTAACTAATATTACAGAGAAAATTTAATATTTGAATTTTATTTCATTTTTATCTCACCTTTTCCTTCTTATTATATTTTTAATTCTTTCCTGGACAGCATTTTAACTGAAGGGAAAAAGTAGGGTTGTTACATTTATGATTATTTCTCTATGAAAAATGAGGATGTTACGGATGCCCCTTGTAGAGTTCTCGTATAACAATAGTTACCAAGCCAGTATAGGCATGGCCCCTTTCGAGGCCCTCTATGGCCGGAAATGCCAGTCACCGCTTTGTTGGAATGATAGCAGGCAATACCAAGGGCTGACTCTAGAAGAAAGGCAAGAGGCAGAAGACATGATAAAACTGGTGCGCCAGATGATCCTTACAGCACAGAGCCGGAAAAAGAGTTATGCGGACACCCGTCGGAGACCATTAGAGTTTCAAGAAGGAGATCACATTTTTCTAAAGGTCACGCCAGCGACTGGGATTGGTAGATCCTTGAAAGTCAGGAAGTTGACCCCCCGATTCATGGGTCCCTTTCAGATCCTGAAACGCGTAGGGCCAGTGGCCTACAGGATAGCTCTCCCGCCAAACTTGGCCAACATCCATGATGTCTTTCACGTTTCCCAGCTACGGAAATACTACGCCTCTCCAGACCATGTACTGCAGCCAGAACAAGTACAACTCAGAGAAGATCTAGCTTTACCTCTTACTCTACAGCGAATTATCGACCGCAAGACCCGTTAGACACGGAGTAAGGAGATCCCCATGGTGCGGGTAATATGGGCAAATGGAGAATTCGAAGAACAGACGTGGGAACTGGAGGAGGAGATGCGAAAAGCTTACCCTAAGCTATTCTGAAGGTATGGATTCCAACTATACTTAAATTCCGAGGACGAAATTTTTCTAAGGAGGGTAGAATGTAACATCCCGATTTTCCTTTAGGAAGATCTTAGGCAAGACATATGACTCTGGCTTAGGTAAAAAGTGCAAAGTAACCTGAATTTAGGTTAGAGGGAATTTATTTATGAGGCCTGTCCCCCTTAAATTTGGAGGAAATTAGGAGGTTGTGACCCCGCTAAGCCCCGAAAGACCGTGCTTAATTTTGGGTGCAAACGGGAACCCGTTCGGGAACTAAAGTGATCTGCGAAGGAATAACGGGCAGAAACAAGTTCCTCGATATCTTGTTTCGACGCGTCATCTTGACTGAAAAAATTCACAAGCTACAGATGTATATTCATCATATTTTTCTAAAGACCGTGGGTGGGACAGGAGTGATCAAATGTGACTAAAATAGGACCAGAGTGAGAATAGTTAAAGTAACTATAATAAAATAATAATATAGTTATAATTAATTAATAATTAAATTAATTATTAAAAAGCAACAGGGGACCACGGCTATAAATGCCCCCTGATTGCAAACCGAAGAAGCATTTTTAGAACTCTGTTGCTTCTTCAAATTTTTCACTTTCTAGTACCGTTCAGGCACATCGCGAGAGTGCTACCGGACCTCCGAAAATTTCTTAGAGCATACCATTGCAACAAGGATTTTCTCCACCTACCAACTTCAAATCCGCGTAGGAAGTGGGTAACTCTAAGCCCACTATCTATGTAGTTTATTTAATGATTGTTTAAATGCATTTCTGTGTATGTGAGTGAAAAACCTTTTTGTACAAACTATAGGAAATGAGTTATGGGAGTTAGATTTTGAGGATTATGAGGTTTGGAAACCATAACTGTATGGATTGGATCACTGTAGAAATGGAAAATGCTTCGCGGAGAAAACCCCTGAGAAAGTTACTCTCGGGGCGATTTCTTTACTGTAGCATTCGATTGAATTCCCACGGATTCGAATGAAAGAAGAGTTTGGATTTCAATCGAATACTTGAGGATTTCATTCAAATGCAAGACCGCGAAGGATTTTAATCGAATACTTGAGGATTTCATTCAAATGAAAGATCGAGCAGGATTTCAGTCGATTGAATCCCTAAGGGATTCGATTGAAAGAAGCAATCGAATGCTAAACCCTTAGGCATTCGAATGCTCACTGAAAGCTTATGATTTTAAAGGTTCTATGGAATCCAACCTTCATAGTTATGAATGTTTTTGTGTAAATTGAGCATGCATCATGAGGAAGGGACGTTGTAAGAGTTAGGACGACCTTAGATAATTAGAAGTTCACGTTAAAATTTAATAAAGATCATAATGGAACCCTAGGAAATAAAGAAGGGTTAGAAGGTCCCGACCCCAGTTGGTACGGTAGACCATGGTTAAGGAGTTTAGTTATACGATTAGGACGATCCTCTATTCTCTTGGCAAGGTCTTACAGACATGCCCCTCGCCAATTCAGTAAGATGAATTGGTTACGAGCAACGCAGACAAAGAGACCTGATCACGATATGCAAAATGGGCATAGGCCCAGATACGAAACACAGGCATAGGTCTGTACAAAGGATATGATAACCAAGGGGTCCACTAAAAGAGAAAAGAGAAACGGACCGAGCCATAGGGCCGGTCAAAGCGTGTCCACACCTGATCACTCATAGGTTTGGTCCCTCGCCATTCCAGAAAGAAGGGATGGTTGTACTAATTGCATTCGATGTTTACCTCCTATGAGCCTTGCATGGTTAGCTACCACACCGGTAAAGAGCGTCGCCGGGTCGATGCAATAGTGGCAAAAAGAGGTGCAGCTGCAGAGCGCGTAAGAGATCCCCAGTTTCCCCCATGCATTATGAAGTAATATGCATGAATGGATGAGTGCTGTTCTGATGATGGGAATGTATATATATATATGTCTGTTTAAGCATTATGTATAACTGTGCATGCATTATGTATCGTCAAGGGAACGTCCCAAGACAAATAGTATGTCTATAGTAGCAACGTATGGTAACAAGCACGGAGCCCAAGTAATAACAAGATTTGAAAGCCAATCACCTAGTAACATAGATAAAGCTGCGCAGAGTATAGGCCCAAGATCATAATTGTAACAACCCGACTTTTTCCCTTCAATTAAAATGCTATTTAAGGAAGAATTAAAAATATAATAATAAGGAAAGGTGGAGATAAAAATAAAATAAAATTCAAATATTAATTTTATTTCTGTAATATTAGTTAAAAAATAATTCTTTGACGACCTCGTGACGTCCGGTGACGTTTGAATCGAAATTAGGGTTTTATTGTAATTTCCTTACGACATACAGGAGTCTGTAAAATATATTAATATGAAATTAAATGTAAGAATATGTCATTTAAGATTTTAATATTAACAAGGATAATTAATAGGTCACAACGGTATGCCCGGAATATTTTTAGGACGTCTGGACATAAACAACTAATAAACAAACATGACCTAAAATACACTAAGGGTAAAATTGGAAAATAAATTATGAACCAAGGCCACTAAACCTACGGCCAGCCCCCAAACCCGAGCATACACACACAAACATTCTAAACCTATTTCATTTCTTCTTCCTAAATTCTAAGTCTTCAAGCTCCATAATCATCCAAGTCCAACCATCATCTCTTGTTCTCATCATCATCAACCACTCTCAAATTAACCAAGAAGATAAGCTAGTCTCAAGATTTAGAGTTTCTCTTCAAGTGGAAGCAAGAGCAGCAAGTTCCAAACCCTAAAACTCCATAACCTAGGTTTTATGCTTTCTTGATAACGGAACTTCAAGCAAGCTTCAAGTTCATCTTTTCCATCATCATAATTCATTCTTAAGTCCCTAAAGGAAGCCAATCAAGAGTAGTTGGTGAGTTTTCATCCATTGGTGAAGAACCAAGCTTCCATAAGTCATGTTTGCCCTAATTAAGCAAAGATTTCATTTTAGGTCAAGAAGACTTCAACAAGCAAGCAAGGCTTGATTTCCTCTTCCTTCTAGCATCAACAAGTCCTTGAGGAAGTGGGTAACCCTAGTTCCTCACCTCTTTGATGGTGGCTAAGTGTTGTGTGATTGTATGTGTATGTATGTGAATTGTGAGTTTATGGACATAATTGTTAGAAATGAGGTTAGGACTTAGGAAAACAATTTTGAAGGGTCTTGTGACCTGGATTAGATAGGATTATTGTGCTTGAATTATGTGTGAAACTCAAGTAAGTGCCATGGAAGAAAAGGGGAAGCAAATGGAAGAGAAGAGCAATTCGATTTTCATGTCTCGCACAGGGGCCGCTAAGCGGGGTCTCAGGTGCCGCTGAGCGAGCCAAGGCTTACGTGGAAAGTTAAAAGATATTTTTAAAATAAGGCGATGGAAGAAAACTCGAGAAAGTTCAGCCGTTGAGCTATGAGGTTAGTACCGCTGAGCGATACCACCTCTATCGCTGAGCGGAGGAGCTCGAACCGCTGAGCGAACATCAGTTTTCGCTGAGCGGCTTGAGACTAAGGAAAGCTGATGGCACCCTCTTGAGGCTCATAGTATGGTACTGATGCTGTAATGATGATTGATAGCTGAATTGGATGCACGTATATGCTGTATGCCATGAAATAGTATTGACCATGCATGTTATTTGTACTTTATGATGAAATCTGTGATATGTCATGCATTCATGAGATACTTAGTTAAAGACATGATAATAAACTCTGAGATAAGTAAAGATGCTGAAATGAACCATAGGGAAATCAGTATACCATGCTGCAGGTACTATTTATGCTGCTGAAACAGGGCCAATGCCCAATGTCGCTGAACAAGGGCCAATGCCCAATGCTGCTGAAATATGGCTATATGCCACATGCTGAAAAGGGCTAAATGCCCAATACTGAAAAGGCTATATGCCCATGCTGAAAAGGCCGTGATCACGTGAGCCACTATGATCCCACTTCAGGAGGTCGAGGCATCCTGAATGTGGAAGCCCGCCACAGGTGGTGTCGAGATGGCATACCTGGAGGTGTGCGGTTACCACGCCTATGCATTGTCGAAAGGGGACAAGCTTAGGTGGGGGTACAATATCCGCCCACTGTCGAGGGGTCCCGAGGGGGCACACGGCAGGTGGAAGCCCACCGCAGTAAGGTCTGGACAGTGTCGGCCTATACTGAGGGTGTGAGGTTATTCCGTCATACTAGTGTCAACAGAGGACATTACTATGGTGGGAATAACACCTATTCTGTTATGCTGTTACACTCTGTTATGCCGTTATATTCTATTATTCTGTCACATTCTGTTAGGCATGTCATGCTGATAATTCTGTCATGTTTATGCTGGTGATTCTGTTACATGTATTCTGCTGAATTATGTTATGTCTGTATGGGATGATTATGTGATGTACATTCTGGTGATTCTGTTATGCTGAGTGTACTCTGATTATATGTTGTTATTCAGTTTGATTAGAAAATATAGTCTGCTGTTATGCCGTACCGTCAAGAGCACGATCAAGACGGTTTACACGAGGTATTAAATCAGCACGAGAATGTAGTAAGCAAGAGTAGTTCCCATGTCACATATTAATGCAAATAAAGCCGTTCAGATAGGCCAGATAATAAATGGTAGGGACTTTAGTATGTATGTTCACTAGAGATCTCTGAGCGGACTGAAGTCTGACATAATCTGGTATACGACTCAGGAACTAAGGTTATTTCCACTGAGAACCTACCATTCTCATCCCCCACTATTTTATGACTTCAGGTACCGAAGAGGATGAATCTTATTTTGAGGATGCAGAAGAGCCGCCATCTGAGCCATGAGCGGCTAGGAGATAGATAGATGTTTACATTTTTGCCAAGGGCTTACTGAGTAGCATTCCAGTACTCCTTGTATTTTGATGTGATGTATTCTAACTTATGTATTCAGTATTACAGTTTATGTGTATGTGAGATATATTGCACTTACTATGTATACAATAGTGTGACTTTGTATGGTGGACCCACTGGATGTATATTACTGATGCTAATTATGATAATGTTATCCGCTTTGTTATATTTGTTTAATTCCAACGCATGACTCTATTTTAGTACTAATGTGATACAAGCAAAAGTTTAAAATGGGTCCTTATTTTATTAAGCAATAACTATTTTCGAAAAGTAACTATGGACTAAAGTATTCCGACCAGGTAGACAACAACCTAGTGAGCTTTGTTTACTACGTACGGGTAAACAGTTAGCTAGGGTGTTTCATTTGGTATCAGAGCAGTCTGGTCCAAAAGAGCCTGAGGACTGAGCTGCACTATGCTTTCGGGCATGATTACGGTGTATGTTTCAGCTAAGTGGTATGTGCTAAGTTCCTGTGTACTTGCCTTTCTTGAGACTGATCACCTCGAAACTGTGCAGGTACGACATATTAGATATGCCACCCCGCAGAGACCCTACACAGCGTACTCCGGAGTCCCCAGAACTTGCAGATGTTCTGCGAGAGATAGCCCAGGCAACGGCGTTGATGGCTGCTTCCAATGCCCAACGCAACACGCCTCCGACAGCTCAGGAGCTGGAAGCTACGAAGTACCGGGATTTTTCACGTGCCAACCCACCAGTATTTGAAGGCGTGATAGATCCTGAGTTGGTTCATGGCTGGCTTAGGAAATTGGAGCAGATCTTTGAAGATATCCCGTGCACGGAGCAACAGAAAGTCAAGTTTTCTTCCCGGAAGTTAGAGGGACTAGCGGGCGAACGGTGGGATACAACCAAGCCCCAGTTTGAGTGAGATGTAGATCCAGTGACATGGAACAGGTTCAAGGAGGTGTTCTTGGACAAGTACTTTCCACAGGAGTTGCAGGATAGAAAGGAAGCGGAATTCATGGAGCTAAAACAGGGTTCAATGACAGTGACTGAGTACATGGCGAAGTTTGAGAAG
>QANU01007444.1:0-13241 GCA_003254905.1 Nissolia schottii
TTCCACTCTGATCTCTACCTAACATACGGTAGATACTAGCGATTGTCGTTATACGTTTCTTTGTCACACATGGCTCCTAATTTATAACTTGATAAGCACACAAACAATTTTCAAATTGGTCCCTATTTCTGTGTAAGAATTATTTGCAAAGGTAAAAGTAAGGGCTATAAGTAACCCTACGCAACGAACAACAACCCTGTGAGCATTGCTTACTACCATGGAGGTGGGCAGTTAGCAGGGGTGTTGCATCAAGCCTCCGTGGTGGCTCTGGTCTCTGTGGCGGAGGGGAATCCTCTCCGTCAATGTGAATCGGGTCGCGAGAGCTGCTGCCCGGACGCTTGTCGATCCAGATGGGACGCATGGGCGATGACCCTGGCCCGCGAAGTCTACGGCGCGCCTGCTCAGGGCTCTCTCCTAGAAAGTTCGCAGGGTCGAACGTACTGGTCTCCAATAAGGTATAGGTCCGATAGTTGCGCTGTCGAGAGCGTGTGAACAGCCAAACATCCTTGGGTAGCGGTGAAGACATGCTGGTAAGCTGGAGCCATACACGAGTGGGGATAAGAACGACTGTTTTCTTAGTGGAAACTCTACGTGGCTACTATAGTTCAATTACTCGGGCATTCTCCAGCCACTCAGGAAAACCTCTACGTTTCATGCAATACTAACTCCTACTAGTTATTATCTTGTACCTACACCCTGAGCAGCTTTATCTATTTTACTAGGTGACTGGGTGTCTAGTCTTGTCATTACCTAGGCTTCGTGTTTGTTAAACTGTACGTTGTTCCTAGGGACATACTATTCGTCTTGGGACGTTCCCTTGACGATACATAATGCATGCACAGTTATACATAATGCTTAAGCAATTATACATACATATTTGTCATCATATCATCATTCATCATTGCATACATTGAATTACATAGTGCATGAGGGAGTCTGGGAAATCTCTTTTGCATACCGGCTTACCCGGGTTAGCATCCTTCTTTTTTTTTAGTCCTTCCACCCATGTAACCGTGGCCTTCGGTTACAACCTCCTTCTATTCCCTATCATGATGACCCGGCAGTGCTTGAACCAGAGTGGTAGCTAACCACGTTAAGCTCATAGGAGGAAATTCATCATCATGATAAGTACCACCACCCCCTTACCAGGATGGCAAGGGACCGGCCCTTTGGCGCGATCAGGCGTGGACTCGTTTCTCTTTACTTTAGTCTTAGTTCTTTACTTTAGGGTCCCCCGTTCTTTCTTTATTACAGGACTGTTCCTGTTTTCTTTCTTTCAGGCCTTTGTCTGTTCTCATTCTTTCGTACTCAAGTCTCACTACCTGCGTTGCTCGTAACCAATTCATCTTGCTGAACTGGCGAGGGGCGTGCCTGTAAGACGTGCCAAGAGAATAGGGGTTCCCTAATCATATAACTACTGACTCTGGCTAAGGCCGTCCGAATCCATGGTGATTCGTCGCCTCGGCTCTACTTTTATTTCCTAGGGTTCAATTATGTTCTTCGTTAAATTTTGGCGTAAACGTCTAATTATCTAAGGTCGTCCTAACTCTGATGACGGCCTTTCCTCATGATGCATGCTCCAATTACACAAGTACATACATAACCATGCAGGTTGGATTCCATAGAACCTTTAAAATCATAAGTTTCCAGTAGGCATTCGAATGCTTAAAAACTATGCATTCGATTGCTTCTTTCAATCGAATCCCTTAGGGATTCAATCGGCTGAACTCCTTCTGGGTCTTTCATTCGATTGAAATCTCTAGGTATTCGATTGAAATCCATCGCGGTCTTTCATTTGAGTGAAATCCCCAAGTATTCGATCGAAATCCAAACTCTTCTTTCATTCGAATCCGTGGGAATTCAATCGAATGCTACAGTAAAAAAATCGCCCCAGAGAGCAAATTCTCCAGGGTTTGCTTCGAGTAACATTTTTCCCTTCTACAGTAATCCAATCCATACAGTTATGATTTCCAAACCTCAAAATCCTCTAAATCTAGCTTCCCTAACTTATTTCTCATAGTTTTTGCAAAATAGTTTTTCATTCACATACACAGAAATGCATTTAAACAATCATTAAACAAACCACATAAACAGTGGGCTTAGATTTACCCACATCGGATGGAGATTCCGGTCCGGTGGAGTTGAAGTAGAGAATTTTCCCCCTCGCGGTGGTGAGTTCCCACAATTTTTCCGAAGTCCGAAAGCGCTTCCGCGATGTGCTTGAGTGGGACATATGGTTGTGTGAAAAGGAAATGAAAAGGACGTCTGAAGTGGCTATTTATAGCCTGAGCCTTTTTCCTTTTTTCAATTTCCTTTTTCTTTTTCTTTTGTTTACCTTTTGTTATTATTATTATTATTATCTTATTATTATTACTATTTGTTTATTTATTTATTTATTCTAAAAGAGTTAATTATCTCCTAAGGAAGATAAATTCCCTTTTAGGGCCATTTTGGTCCCGTTCAATCGCGTTTACATCAATTTCTCACCCCTCGGTTGCCTTAAAAATATTCCTGACATACCGCCGCGACCCATTGATTTTTCCCTTCGACTCGGGAGCTACCACTCGGGAACTCTTGTCCGTTTGATCGGATGCAAAAATCCCACGAGCTTTTCCTGGTATCCGTAACGAATTCCATTTGAGTCGAACTTCTCCCGGATGCGCTGGAAAATTTCCCGGACAAGCTAACCTAACTCCGGCCACTGATTCAAAGATTTTACCGGGTAAATTCCCCCCTTCGGGGTCCTCGGAATACTTTTCGATTCTCCATGACGGCTAACCCGCAGTTTTCCATATACGAAATAATCGGGTCGTTACAACAACAGGCATCGATCAACGTGCTAGGACTCAGGGATTACGCCACTCTAGTGAATGAGTTTGGCTCAGGAAAAGCCCAACATGAACCTGGCAACAGTACGAAATAAGCGGAAGCTGGGAGTTCGCAATGGGAACCCCGAAGAAAAGGTTCGTACCAGGCCCCGGTGGCTAACAGGGGTAGAAGTCAGTACCTTCTGCAGCAACAGCAAAGAACAAGAAAGGTTCCCACTCAAGCTAGAATAGGACCCCCAAGGGGTGGGCAACTGGTGATGAGGCCCCAGGCACAGGGGAGTAACCGTGGTCGCGACTACAACCTACTTGCGTTCCCTATCGTTGACGACCCGACAACGCTATAACCGGTGTGGTAGCTACCCACGTAAAGCTTATAGGGAGGAAGACATTGAACAGCGATAGGTACTACCACCCGGCTGAGGATGGCGAAGTATTGGCCCTATGACTTGATCAGGTGTGGACTCGTGGCCGGCCCTGTGACTCGATCGGGTTAGCCCTGTGACTTGACCTCACATTTCTTTGTTCGTTCATTGAATGGATCCATTCTTTAGTCAGGCATGTGCCGGTCATTCATCATAGTAATGCCTTTGCTTTCATAGTTAGGCATGTGCCTGTATTCATAAACTCAGGCCCGTGCCTGTGGTATAGTAGTCAGGCCTATACCTGCGTTTTGTCTTTAACCAATCCATCTTGCTGAATTGGTGAGGGGCTTGTCCGTTGGACGTGCCAAGAGAAGGGATAATCCTAATCATATAACTACCTCCTTTATTTAAGGTCCACCGAGCCCTTTGTGGTCAGAACCTTATTAACATATCCTTGTTCCCTATGGTTCAGTTGTGATCTGTTTAAACGTTAAGTGACGACTTCTAATTATCTACGCTCGTCCTAAGTCGTACGACAGACAATTCCTTATGATGCATGCTTTTATATACAATGGTACATGGGTCTATACCTGTTGGAACACATAGAAAAGCTCAAAACTCAAGTTCTTCAATGATCATTCGAATGACAAGCTTAGTCATTTGAATGTCTCGAAAATTTAGCTCCCTGTTTGTAAAAATTGAGTTGCATTCGAATGACTAGGGTTTGGTCATTCGCATGAATCCTCAAATTTCTTTCATTCGAATGACTAGGGTTTGGTCATTCGAATGAATCCTTAAAAATGCTCTAGGATGCAAGAATTTCACTTTTATTCGGATGACTGTGGGTTCATTCGAATGACTATGTGAAAATCTCATCCGTAGCATGATTTTTCACATATTTTCACAATGAGCTTCCCTGTAACTTTCAAACTCATTTCCATATGTTCCAACCAATACGGTTAAGCTTTTCTAACATTAAAAATACTCATAATTATTTTTGCAGCATGATCTACCTAATTTTCACATAGGATTTTCAAAATCAGATACACAAAATACGCATATAAAATCATATAGAAAAACCACATAAACAGTGGGCTTAGGGTTACCTACTTCCTATGCGGATTTCAATTCGTTAAAGTTGATGTGGAGAAAATCCTCTTCATAACGGTGTGCTGCTAGGATTTTTTTGGAGTCCAGCAGCGCTTCCACAATGTACATGAACGGGACTAGAAATTTGAAAACTGAGAGAGAAATTAAGCAAATTGCTTCAGGCTACGGGGGCCTATTTATAGTCGTGGCCCAATGCCATTTTATTAATTATTTAATTATATATTATTATTATATTATTATTTTATTATAAATATCTAAGCCATAGGAAAATATTAGGGCCTACTATCCGTCTTTGATCGCGTTCAGTAACCATTCGCCCGTGTACGGATATCCTAAAAATATTCCGAACATATATCCGTGATCTACGAATTTTCCTGGTCAGGATGGCGTACCAAAGCAAAGTATTCGGGCATTTATTTTCGTAAGTATGTATTTTACGAACTCCTTAGGCGCTTGACAGAATTCCCGTATTGTCCGAAAATTTGCATGGACCTCGCGGTGTTCCGCGAGATCGTGAATCCATTATTTTGACTGGCATTTGAGGGAAATAAATCTTATAAATAATTTTCCCCATCCCCATAATCATTTCCATTATACTTTTAATCAGGCGAATTTATGAATTTTGCAAAGTCTTACTAAAGGGAAAAATCGGGATGTTACACACGGCTCATATCTTATGAAATAAACTGTGGAAAGAAAGAGTTTAAAATCGGTCAATATTTCCATGAATAAGTATTTTGAAGGATAAGTACGGACTATAAGTATTCCCACCAAGTAATAAACAACCTAGTGAGCATTGCGTACGATTTAAGCATAAGCAGTTAGCTAGGGTGTTTCACCTGGTATCACTATAAGGGTGGACCCCCTCACCATCCCACAAGTAGAACACCAACGACCTCCCGGGCTATTAACTCCACCAGAAATTCCTGTATGGAAGTGGGAAGGTATTGTAATGGACTTTGTCACAGGATTACCTCGTACTCCTATAGGAGTTGATGCTATTTGGGTAGTAGTGGATAGATTGACCAAATCGGCTCATTTTATCCCAGTAAGGATGAACTGTCCCATGAATAAGTTGGTGCAGTTGTACATCAAGGAAGTGGTAAGGCTGCACGGTGTACCCTCCTCCATCATTTCAGATAGGGATCCACGATTCAACTCCAGATTCTGGACGGCGTTTCAAAAGGCTTATGGATCTCAATTACATATGAGTTCTGATTATCACCCACAGACAAACGGCCAATCGGAACAGACCATTCAAATCCTAGAGGATATGCTAAGAGCACGTAGAATTTGCTTACAACAACAGTTATCAGGACAGTATAGGGATGGCCTCTTTCGAGGCGCTCTGCGGACGGAAATGCCAACCCCCCATCTGCTGGAACGACAGTCGTCGCTACAAAAATTTAGAGTCTGAGGAGCTCCAGGAAGCAGAAGTAATGGTAAAGATGGTACGTCAGACACTTCTCGAAGCCCAGAGTCGTTAGAAAAGCTATGCAGATGTGAGAAGGAGGCCCCTCAAGTTTCAGGAAAGGGACCATGTTTTCCTAAAAGTTTCACCTGCAACTGGCATTGGAAGGTCTTTGTGGGTAAAGAAGTTGAATCCTCGCTTTATGGGACCATTCCAAATTCTAGAACGCATTGGACCCGTAGCATACCGCATAGCCCTTCCTCCCAATTTGGCAAATATCCATGATGTCTTCCATGTTTCGCAATTACGAAAATATCATGCATCTCCAGAGCATGTATTGAAGCCTGAAGATCATCAGCTACGGGACGACCTCACTCTACCATTACAACCACAGAGGATCATGGATCACAAGACTCGAAAAACTTGACACAAGGAAATTCCAATGGTGCGAGTGCTTTGGAGCAATAAAGAAGTAGAGGAACAAACATGGGAGTTGGAAGAGGATATGAAGAGAGACTACCCAGAATTATTCACAGGTACGAAATTTCGAGGGCGAAATTTTTCTAAGGGGGAAGGAATGTAACATCTTGTTCTTTCATTAGCAAAATCTTGCTAGATAAGTACGTAGAGATATCTATGTTTGGTTGAACCATTGGAATTATGAACTCTTGGGATTAAAATTTTCTGTAGGAAAAATCCTGGTTGTTTTCTTAAAATTCTACAGACACTAGAACGAACCCTTATTGTCGTCAGAGTATAACCGCGCGTCCAAAGTATCTGTAAAGGGTATGAATACAGATGAAAATTTATAAATACCTAAATAAACCTAGAATATTACTTAGGAAAAATTAGGGGATCACAAGGACGTGATCAAAATATTTTTAGCATAACCGTACGCGAAGTACCGGCACAGAAAACCGATAAGACCTGATCAAAATCGATCTGCCGGAGCCCATTAATTCTTGGCCACAAAAAGTGACCAAGACACAAAGCCATGCACGGTTAGGACGAGGGCCAAATGGCCTAGTCAAAGAGTCAAAGATGACTCATGGTGGTGATTAGGTCATGCATGACATAAGCAAGGGTATTTTGGTAAATTATGCCCACGGGCATTTTGGAAAGGCAAAATTCGGCCCAAGGCCTATAAATACCTTCCAAAATCAGAATTTTGAGTAGAAAATTGGAAATGTTGGCCAAACGTTGTCCAACTTCACATTTAGTCGTTTTACTGTCCAAAAACCTTAACCCTAACCCGGAGACTTTTCCTCACAAGACCTAACTTAAGCTTCCTAAACCCTAACCTCATAAATTTTTCTAGCATCTTGGAGGACTCTCTTATACATCTATTCTAAGGTTAAGTGCTTGGGTATATAACCAAGCAAAGCGGGATTCTGCACAAAATTAGTTGAACAAGTAGCAGCAAGTGCATAAACGTAGGTAAACTGACATAATCACTGTCTATGTGATTTAGGATGTGTTGAGCTATGTTTTATGTTAGAAATACATGCGGTTAGGATGATTTTTATAGAAATTTGATATATATATATATATATATATGTTGTTGATGATTGTTTGGATCTGTTGCTGCTGTCTGTGATTCTGTCAGTATTTAGGAAAGCTTAAGACTGAAATAGGCATATGGCGCGGTTTTGTTGGAAACTTTGTGCTGAGATTTTTATCATGAAAAACTAAGGTTATTTTTGGATTCTGCACGAAATTTTGAGTGGGGATGTCAAGTTTTATGATTTTTGGAGTCTCCGATGAATTTCTCAGCAAACAGGCAGAAAACAGGGTTTTTACAAAAAAGGACAAAATGAGAATTTCACGTGTTTGGGCTGAAAAACTGGGTTGGTTTTCATGAAATATGGGTTTAGAACTATCAAAAACCTTAAGGGCAAGTCTTGAGTCCATCGGGTTTTTGAGAACAAAAATTCCAAAGAAAATAGGGTGTTTATGAGGGCAAAATGGTAATTTTGGGAAAAGGGGAAAGATTGGAATTTCGTGATGCTGAAGTCAGAATTTGGATTTTTAGACATGAGAAATGATCTTAGGACTATCAAAAACATGGGATTAAGGTCTTGGAGCTCTCCGATTTATGATCGCTAATTTCTGACAGAAACCAGACGACTGTTTTGCTAGTCGCTAGATTTACGTTTGTTATGCTTAAGAATGTTTGAGTAGGAGATTATGTTTCTTATATGATTGATGTTATGGGTTATGGAGAGTTAGCAATATTATATGGTTGATATTATGAGTTATGTGAGGTTAGATGTTATATGATGAAGATGATGAGAGGAGACAGTGAGTTGTAATTGCTATATATATATATGATTGCTTAAAATGATGATGAACTGTGTTTATTTTACATATGAACTATTGCATCAAAGATCAAACTGTGCATATGATGATGATGATGATGAGAGAGAACCCCTTCTAAAAGGGCATAGGCTCAGTTTTTGGGGAAGGTCTAAGTCCCGGTCGAGTCAAAGGTCCGACCCTAACGCCATCAAAGGGTGGTAACCTCGGTCGTGGTTGGTGATTATTCAGGGTCAAGACCCTTCAGGTGAGGCACTACCTGGTCACCACGATGCAGGCTGTAAGTGTGGTTATAGCCATGTGGCCACCGCTATAAGGGACGAGGGCGAATATGCTTATAAGGCCAGCGTTGTAGAGCATACGTATAAGTGGATACCAGCTGAAGCTTATACCAGCTTTCAGAAATGAGATTCTTGTAGTAGTATAGCTATGTGAACTATGTGACAGTATATGATTTAGGAGTTAGATTAGAAAACAGATGATATAGTTAATGAAAGTATAGGTTCCCCAGTCACCTAGCAATATAGATAAAGCTGTTCAGGCTTAGTAAGGACATTAATAACTAGTAAGGCTTAGTATAACTGTGACACTTAGAGATCCCTGAGCGACCTGAATAATAAATGAGAAAAGAAATACCTAGATCCCATGGTTTCCCACTGAGAGCACTATGTTCTCACCCCACTCATTCATGACTCTAGGGTTCGACGTGGAGCAAGAAGTCGGACAGAACGAGGAGGAGCAGTATCTAGAGGAAGGGGCTGAAAAATAGGCTTGTACTTAGTAGACTTTATATGACAGTACTACTTTTGTGTTAAATATTTGTACGTGACAGCTATAATAGTACTTGTGTATCTGGTTGTGAATGTATAATATGGACCAATGGTTGGTACTAGGTTTACTTGTTGTTATCCCTTCTAATGTCAATTAAACATGTTACATTACTGTTCGTATTACATGTTCTACAAATAAAAGGCTCTACTTTATACCATAAGGTATATAAAATAAAGTTTAAAATCGGTCCGTATTTTCTAAGTAACTATACTTTCAAACGTTTAATTGGGACTAAGTACTATCCCAACCAAAGCAGATAATAACCTAGTAAGCAAGTTTGCGACTTAAGCGTAGACTAGCTAGCTAGGGGGTTACTCCTTGGGTCCGCTCAGCAATCCCTGGGATCAGTAAAACACCTTTTTCAAAAATCTTTTCGAAGTGGCCTTCAGGCCGCTCAGCAAGTCCTATGGCCGCTTAGCGCCCTGAAGCTCGAGTAGAAAAACATTTCCATCCTGATTGCTAAGTTTCAACCTAGGCCGCTTAGCGGTGAACTTCCGTCCGCTCAGCGGGTGAGTTCACTCGGCGGCGCGCTCAGCGGTTGAGTCCGCTTAGCGGCTCCTGAGCCCGCTCAGCGCCCTGGGCAAAACTGCAGCACTTTCTTTACTTTCTTTTCCTCCTTTCTCATGGACACTTCTTGGGTTTCTTACACATATTCCAACCATCATAATACTATCTAGTCCAGGTCACAATTCCCTTCAGAATCATCATCAAATCCTAGCAAGAGTTCTAATATACACAAGCATGCATAAACACAAACATACACACACACACATAAGCAAGCAACAACCACCAAGGAGGTGAGTAAGCTAGAGTTACCCACTTCTTGGGGGCTGTTCGGTGATGAGGGAGATGTGGGGGAAGTAGACCTCTAAGCCTTGAGCATGATCCAAGCTTCCGGCGGAATTTCTGCAGTGTAACCGCGGTGCAACGGGCAGAGTTTCCACTAGCTCCAGATAGAATTCTCTCTTCAAACTTTCTGAATATGGGGGGCTATTTATAGCCAAAATTTTGCCATTCAAAATTACCTTTTCACTCCAACACATATTTATAATTTTGCCCTTTTTTATTTTCTTTAATAATTAATTAATTCCAAAGATAATCCATATGTCACATCAATGAATAGTATTTGAATTTTTTATTAATTTCCCTTGGAATCAGATTACATCACGTAGGCAATGGCAGATTTTGTGCCTCCCAATCCCGTTTCGCTCGTGTTTGGTCGTTCGTAGTCCTGGTGCGTCGCGCACAGTCGTCCGAAAAATATTTCGCTTATACCGTCACGATCCTCTAATTTCCCCTGACATGGGACTATGATTACTTTAAGGCATTTGTGAATTTTTCTCCGGAGGAGTATTTTTCACAGCTACCTTTAACACGTCGTTGAGCCCTGGTACCTGCAGACCACCATTCTACTCGCGGTTTCGTTACTTCCCAACCTTCCGAATGGGTCGTGGGACTATTCTAAGGTGTCTGAAAATTTTCCCTGGTACCGGTTGGGTTTCCAGAGACTTGGGGCTCTCTGCTCAATTTTACAGGCTAAACGAAGCTATTTTAGTGTTTGCGGAATCGTCCGAAACTAAGCAGAACTCCGTTTAACATACAGTTTAATCTCATCATCCAATTCTGAGGGTTAGTAGGAATCATTTGAGTGTCATCAAAATTTGTCAAAACCAAACAGAATAATTCCTACAGACTTCCACACATTTACTCATACCAAGGGTTCTACGAGCAATTATTCGAGTTAATTCTTATTAAGAAAAGAGTGGGATGTTACAAAGTTCATATGCAGAAATATCACAAAAAATATACATGAATACAACATTACTCTCTTTAATTCCTCTTATTCAAATTCACTTCGTTACAAATGGTGCTTTCATTGACCACCATGCCTACCATCCATGGTGGAGAAAACAACTCAGCCTTAACACCAGAATTTACAGAAAAATTCAAAGAAAAACTTCCACGGATCGATGGAGAGAACGATTATTGGTGGATCCTTAGTGCATGGAAGCTTTGGAAGGCCAGAGGTGCATCGGAATTGCAGAGGTTGCTGCAGGTTGAAGAAGGATTGTCTGGCCACGATCTGACTTGTTTCAGCTATGGCGTCGACGAAATCCGTCGGCAGATTGGCAAACCTTCGAGGTAACATTCCTGTACTGTTACCAGCCAGATTTTTGATCAATTTTGACAGAAATTGCTCAAACTGAAGTTTCAGAGTGAGAAATTGATTGGGAAGAAACATTATAAAAATTGGGGTTAATTAAGTTTTTAGTCCCTGTAATTTGGGAAAGTTTGGTTTTAGTCCCTCAGTGTCAGTTTTAGTCCCTGTAAAATATCAAAATTTGGTTTTGGTCCCTGTTGATGGTGGAAGGGTAACGGTGCTGATGTGGCACTTGACGTCGCTGACGGGGCGTCACACGTAGACACGCCACGTGGCGGAGCCCATCTTTTGGCCCAACCTAGAACCCGACTCGTTTAAAAAAAAAAAAACCCCAAAATCCCCTAATCTGCAGGTGGTGGCGGCTGGTCGAAGGCAATGCAGTGGTCACGGGGATTTGGGGATTTTGGGGTTTTATTTTTTTTTAAACGGGTCAGGTTCTGGGTTGGGCCAAAAGATGGGCTCCGCCTTGTGGCGTGTCCACGTGTGATGCCCCGTCAGCGACGTCAAGTGCCACGTCAGCAATGTTACCCTTCCACCGTCAATAGGGACTAAAACCAAATTTTGATATTTTACAGGGACTAAAACTGACATTGAGGGACTAAAACCAAACTTTCCCAAATTACAGGGACTAAAAACTTAATTAACCCTAAAAATTGAGATCTGAATTACATAACCAACCTATGATTTGCTTGTATCCATGTAATTATTACATATGAATCTATCCTTTTCCTATGATTTGCTTGAATGGTTTTACACTTAACACTAGTCTTTGTTTAATGTTTTGATTCTTGATTTGGGATTTAGTTGTATGAACGGTAGTGATACTAATTAAATCATAACCAAGTTAAGATCAACATCATTATGCTTAACTAGATTCTAGGCTTGAACATTGTGAACAAACAGTTACAATCATTAGAGTCGGAACTAAACCATTTCATCTAAACTTGTTGCCATAACTGGAATTAAGGTTAGCCGTTTTAACATCTGGATTAATGCTGGCTTACTTTGTTAAGCTTGGGTGCGAAAGTGACAGTTTAACAAAGGAAACCTGTGATCTTGTCATGCACGAAAGTGATGACAAGTTAAGAACTGGTGGTGGGCAATCAATTGGTAGTTCTATGTAATAAGTAACTGGATGCATAAACTATGATGTGATTAAAATTCCCAACAAGCTCCGGAACTACCTCCGATTTGTTTCCTATTTACTTTTATGTCGTTTATTTACTTATTTTACTATTAAACAAACTATCAAATCCTTCACTTCATTGTTTAATTAAATAAACTCAAGAACGGTATTTTTGCAACTCTCTGTGGATTCGACTATACCCGACTATACTGCAATCGGATTCCTTTGGAATCTGAAAGCCGTAAAGTAGGATANTTTAATTTGAACGACAAAAGCGTAGATAAGCTTTCTACGAACTTGGCATAGTTGTGACAAAACGTAAGCTGTGTCAAGATCTTACAAAGTGGTTAAAAAGGATTTCATTAGTGACCTTGCTCCATGCGTTCCTTATGAGCATGGTGAGATGGTCGAGACATAACGACGCTTTAATCACATAGGTATGTATGCAAGGTGATTGTGTCCCATGCGTTCCTTATGAGCCTGGTGACGTGATCGAGCCCCATGCGTTCCTTATGAGCGTGGTGACGTACACAAGGCCTGTGTTCCCTTCGAGCCTGCTCTTGCGCACTATGCATGAACTTTAACATTTTAGTTAACCGGTATCGTATGCTTTCTTTTTCTTATGCATACCGGCTCACCCGGGTTAGCGTTTTCTCATTCATCATATCTCATTATCACATGCACTTTATCTTTTGGTACTATTCTGGTTCTTATGTTCATTATTATCTTCATTCATTGACCTTGGGCATAGCAAAATCTCTAGTGGTCTATCCTCATGATGCATGCAAGACTTGATACTCATATCCTTGTTCACTACACCCTTAGGTGGCTCATAGTAGCACAAATAACATTATAAACTTATCACATAAACTTCTACATGCTAAGTGCTTGTTGGAATATATGAACCTCGGAACCCCTTGCTCGGAAGCCACTATCAATGCTAGGGGACCTCCGCGGAACCCACTAAGCAACTCTATGGATCACTCAACCATTCCAGGGGGTCTCCGCGGAACCCACTTGGCACCGCTACTGTCGCCAATCTGAAACATCAGGAATTCGCACATCCGTCCTAGGGTTTCTCCGCAGAACCCTACTC
>QANU01007451.1:6106-54276 GCA_003254905.1 Nissolia schottii
AAGATTAAGCATTTCTTTGATTTCTATCAAACATATTTGTGAGAGTGATTCTCCTAAATTCTTGAGTGATTCAAGAAGTGAGATTATCAAAGGACTTCACCAAATCCTTTGTGTGTTTTGTCTCAAATTGGAGTGATTCCAATTCTTTGGTTTGCTATCCAATTCCGCTGCCTATATTTCTCTTAGTTTTGCTTTGTAAAACTAATTTTTCTAGCAAAGTTCATCAACCAACAAATTGAAAGTTAATTTGTTGAACAACTTTTGTTAGTTCTTTGAAACAATAACTTTGGTTCACATCACACCACCACAGTATTAGATGCACTCACCCTCACTTGACGCTCTCACATGACGCCACCAAAGTCCACTACACTGCTCTCTCTCCCTTACTCAACAATGACACTCTCAAGCAACAAAAATTCTAAAAAAAAACACACAATTAAACAACAAGTCAATCAACAATCTAAGAATGACACTCAAGNAATCAACAATCCAAGAATGACACTCAAGACCAACCACCTCATTCAAAATTACACAACTCAATTCGTTCAACTCATCATAAAATTTGTCAAATTAGTAAGTTTATCTAAAAAGTATACCTCAAATCAATCAACATACACTTATATATTTAAACATTAAACAAACTAGTTCACGTCAATTTCTAAGCAAGCGTGAAAACTTAATGAAGTTGCTGCTAAATTAAGAAACGAGCACTCCACTTATCACTAATTTGCATCAATGAGCAAACGCTGAAAAGTTATAATAGAAAATAATAATAATAATAATAATAACAAGCTATGAAAATGATACCCACCTGAACAATAAAAATAGCTAAATGCAGTTGTCCCTTTAGCAAAGTAAAGTTAGCCCAACACCAACAACTACGTCACCAACAACGTCAAAAGCATGGCGTTGGCCACTATGGCATCCCATGTCTTTGGTACCATTTAATGGTACCCCGTTTTTTCCAAAAAATCAACATCTCATAATTACCACTGTGCCACCACCTTCTCCACTAACAAACTTTGCAAAATTACACAAGTCCCTAATCAATTTTCCTTTTGCACATTCACCTCCCACCATCTCATAGCATGTCTTCAACAACCTGCAGCCCCCAACAGTGGTTTGATACTTTCGAACACTGTGGAGCCCATGTTTATGATCATCATCTTCCAAAAGAACAACAACAAACAGTTACAGCAGGAGAGAAAGAGATCTGAATGGAGCTCTTGCACCACGCTCCCAATTTCCCCAATCCCTCTCCTCTCCACCTCCACCCTTCCTCCAACTCACCTCTTCTCCCTCTGCTGCCGCCCCTTCTGCATCTCCACTCTAACAGCATGCGCAACAGATTTGGACGCTACGGCCCCCACACCATCAATTATTGTGGTGGCAAAGCACACCAGCGAGAAGATGGTGATGGATCTTGGTACAGGTTGTCAAAGACATGCTTTGAGATGGTGAGAAGTAAATGTGCAAGAGGAAAATTGATTGGAAACTCAGTGTGCAGTCTTGCAGAATTTGTTAGTGAAAAGGTAATTGTGTGATGTTGATTTTTTTGAAAAAACTGGCATACCATTAAATAGTCCCAAAGAAATGAGATACCACAATAACCACCACCTAAAAGCATATATAATAAAACTAATCTTTTTCTTTTGATTGTATTAAAAGCTAAAAACGAATAACATAGAATGCTGAAACTGGCTGATCCATTAGCAAAGTTAACCCAAAATCAGCAGCATCAAGAAACATATACATCAACATGAAGTAAAATCACAAAAGAAATTCAAGTGCTCTTCAACTATCATAGACAGAATAATTCAAGCATAAGTACATGACGATGCTACAGATAATTCAAAACGAAACCTTAGCGAAAAACAAAAACACAAATCGCTTCCATTTTTTTACAAGTTTCCCACATTCCAAAACCCTTACCCACAATCTTGCTCCCACTTTCAAATAAATTCCCTCAAACCTATCAGCCTCCGAAACCGTAAAGGGTCCTACCCTGCCTCTTGAGGGCATAGACCACGTCCATGGCGGTCACCGTCTTCCTCCTCGCGTGCTCCGTGTAGGTCACGGCGTCACGGATCACGTTTTCAAGGAAGATCTTGAGGACACCGCGGGTCTCCTCGTAGATCAACCCGCTGATCCTCTTAACACCGCCCCTCCTCGCGAGCCTCCGAATCGCGGGCTTCGTGATCCCCTGGATGTTGTCACGGAGCACCTTGCGATGCCTCTTCGCTCCTCCTTTGCCCAAACCCTTGCCTCCCTTTCCGCGGCCAGACATTTTCTGGGGAAACTAGGAGAAGATTTTCCGGGAATCGAAGTGTTGATGTGTGATTTGGGGATTTAGGGTTTGGATGGTTGGACTATGATGGGTGAGCGAGCGAGTATGGAAATCGATGGTGGCTATTTTATATTTGGAGCGGGAAGTATTTGTGAGTGGGGAGTGTGGGTCTTATATTTGATATTGGCCGTTGGATTAGGGAACTGGTGGACGGATGGAGATTACTATCCGTGGTTTGTTGCATGGCTCGTTCTTGACCGTCGATGGATTATTTTGGACGGTCAGATTGACTTATCAAAAGGCTGTGCGGGTCGGGATTTGTTTCTATTGCCTTCGTGAGTGACCAGCGAGGTTTGATGGCTGCCTTACCATTTTTTTTTTTAATTTTGTGGTAATAATTAATTAATTAACGAAAGTAAAACAACTCAATATTCTTAAACCAAACTTTTTCTTTTTTCTACCAAGATGTCCGCTCGGTTTTGCTGGATTAGATACTTTGAGTCCATTAGAATAGTTGGTAAATTCTAGTAGTGAAGATAGTAAAATTGAGGGTTCAGATTAGATAATATAGACAAATTATCTGATCATATGTTCATCATTCCGTCTTAACCTTTAAAACAAAGATCATTTGGTTTGTGTGTTCTTTTCTTTTTTCTCTTCTAAAATAATTGAACACACGACTCTTTACCCTAATATTAAAAAAAAATGTTACTTGTGGTACAAGTTCTTGACTTTATTATCCAAAATTTCATATATGTATATTTTTTTTTAATAAACAATATGTCTGTTATGATTACCTCAATAATAATAAATAAATTTCGTATTANGTTTAGGTTTAGAAACTTAGGAGAAGAAAATGAGCACTTTGGTGTTTTGTGTGTGTTGGTTTTGGGCAAGGAGGCTGGCCGTGGTCTTCTAGTGGCCCTTGGTCATCCAAAATTCCAATTTTGCCCTTAGTATGTTTTAAGTCATGGTTACTCATTAATTGTTTATGTCCGGACGTCCTAAAAATATTCCGGACATACCGTTGTGACTTATTAATTATCCTTGTTAATATTTAAATCTTAGTTAACATATTCTTGTATTTAATTTCATATTAATATATTTTACAGACTCCTGTGAGTCGTGAGGAAATTATAATAAAACCCTAATTTCGACCCGAACGTCACCAGATGCCACGAGATCGTAGAATTATTATTTTAACTAATATTACAGAGATAAAATTTAATATTTGAATTTTATTTCATTTTTATCTCACTTTTTCCTTCTTATTATATTTTTAACTCTTTCCTAGACAGCATTTTAACTGAAGGGAAAAAGTAGGGTTGTTACACAAGTGGTGTCATGTTAAGATACTACTAAGCTAACGAGGGAGGATCGACAAGTTGCTTATCATGGTCAGCTTGGCGTATACGGGGTAAGCCAAATAAATTACCTTTCTATGTTTCCAATTATTAGTTCATTAATGATACGTTCGTTCTATGGTTGAGACTAAAATATGTTTTATTTTAATTTTGTAGTTTATTTGGACATCGTATAATGAGGACTTCGTGAATGCGGTGATACCTCAGTAGGTATATGACGAGCATGCGATATGGGCATCAAGTACCGCCCTTCACCACCCTTATCTATTTCGCCATCATTGAGTTGCACCATGCAGACCGTATGGGCCGACAGTTCGATGGTGCCTAGTGGATACCCCAGATGCTGATCGACATCAACTGCTGACAACAAAGTGGTTCATCAATATATAAAGAACTAGAAAACTCCAACACTTTTCATGGAAACAAATCCTATCCAACAAATAATCACTAGTCCATCACTCTTTGGTTCTTTCCAAAACTCATGTCATAGTTTGTACTTTGGAACAAGCATAGATCACATGAACATCAACAAAGCTCAACAAACAAAACCCTAATGAAATAAACATCCAGGGGATGAAACCCTACAAAAAAAATACAAGTTCATCACCTCTTGGTTTCATTCCAAAAAATCTTATCATGGTTTATATTTGGAATCATCATGGATCATTTAAACATCATCAAACTTTAGCAAACAAAACTCTAAGGAACTAAACCTATGGAGACTGAATCCTTCTCTAAGGGAAACAAATCCATCGCCTTTAGCTTATCCCAAAAACTCTTATCATAGTTTGTGCTTAGAATTTTCCATGGATTATATGAACACCACAAACATCAACAAACATAACTCCATGGTAATGAACACATGGGGGCCCAAAATACTATAGGGAGAAAATACAAGTTTATCACCCCTTTGTTTGTCCCCAAAACTCTTATCATAATTTATGTTTGGGACAACCATGGATCATTTAACACCATCAAACTTCAACAAACAAAACTCTATGGAAATAAACACTTCAAGGTTGAAAACCCAACAAGAGAACACAAGTTCATCACCTATTGGTTTTGTTCGAAAAACTCTTGCCATTGTTTATGCTTGGAATAAACCATTAAACTAACTTAAGAACCCAATAAATTGATGTAAGTCGAAATAAATTGAGAGAACCCTAACTCATCATAAAACTCTTTTTTTTTTTTTTTTTACAAAAACCCATTTAACAAAATATGCTTAGAATCTCACAAGAAAGCTAAATATGTAACTAGATTTCAAAACAACCTAAAGGAAGCCTAAGAAACATAAGAGGGTAGACACATCCGCGGGCCTAAACGGGTCGTCTGTTAACCCGTTTATTTTTTTTAAAAAAATAAAAAGATTTAAAAAAATTCAAAAAAAATTATTTAAAAAATTATTTAAAAAATTATTAAAAAAAATTAACGGGTAAACGGGTCGATCCGCGGGCCAAATGGGCGGGCCTAAACGGGCTGGTCTAATCTTTTTAAAATTTTTGCGGGCCTCTATTTTTTGCATGTAAAGTCCGTTCATTTAACCGGGTAAATGGGCCAAGTAAACGGACTGGGGCCATTTTGACAGCCCTACCCTTCATGAAAAAGTCTTGGAATCTTGCAAGAAACTCAAATATGTAACTAGAAATGAAAACAAACCTAGAGAATCCCAAACCCTAGCCATGACCGAATCTTACAACAACTTGAATGGCCAAGCAAAATACATTTTCTTAAAGAAGAAAGTGAGGAGAATCACATATATGAACCTAAAAAATATAGGCAAAGGGTTGTGTACAAAGATAAATAGAAAACTCACCTAAACGCAAAACAAAAGGTATGAGCTTCTAAAGGAGGATGAGGGCTTTCTTTTTTGTGAAGAGAGTATGGTGATAACCTCAAAAATATAGGCAAAGAGTTGTGCACAAAGGTACATAGAAAACCCACCTAAACGCAAAACAAAAGGTATGAGCTTCTAAAGGAGAATGAGGGCTTTCTTTTTTGTGAAGAGAGTATGGTGATTTAAGATGTTTATGGAGGTGTTTGGGGGTGGAGAAGGCTGAGGTTTTGGTGGTGGTTATGGAGTTTTTGAAAGCTTTGAAGAGATAGAAGAGAAAGTTTGGAGGAAGAACACTTTCTGCTTCTTGAATGTGTTTGAAAAAGATGAGGGAAATAAAATGAAATAGAAGGGAAGGAAGGAGAGAGAAGGATCACAGATGAAACAAGAGGAAAAGGGGGAAAGACTGACTTGTGTAAGTAGAGAATGTCATAGAAAAGACGGTGTGAGACGCAATGTCCATTAGAAAAAAAGTAAACTTTTTTACTTTTCTATGTAGTACACAGAGTAAAACAATTAATTATTTTCAAAACACCAAGAGAGTGGGTCCCACATGGGCTTTAGTCTTTAGGGGACCTCAGGTGGAGACAAAGTGGCCTCACAAACCAACAAGCCTGAACCTAACTTCTAAACCGTAACTTCAATTGACGAACCATGAGAAATTCCAAAATCAATGTAGAACAAGGATGAAGATACCCTAGACACCCTAAAGATATGGGAGTTGGACCTGAGACCCCTCTGTAGGTCTCTAGGTCAAGGGTTGACTTGGTAGGATAGACAGTTGATTAATGGACTAATTGATGACTAACCAAACTTCAACATTAATTATTGTTTTGTCCTATTAGCTGACTAGACTATTTTTGTCTTATTAACTTATTGAAATATTATATTTTATTATTTGGTTGTATAGTTCAACCATATATCTATTTAATAGTATAATGTTGATCTTTATTTATTGTACTAGAAGATAGTGTTCCATAATACGAAAATTGGGATGTTACACTACACTGCCTCACCCTTACCTCACGTTATCCCACCCCCTCCAAATTTGTTCATTCCTCAACCACGACCTACATCCTTTATCCCTCCCTCATTAGATGTCAATCCGACTCCCACATCCACTACGTCAATACCTTCAACAGAAGTCCATCCTTCTTTAGAAACCAGTCCATCTTCAGATCACAACCTAGCTTCCTCATCTATACCTCGTACTAGAAAATCACACAAAACCATAAATCCTCCCTCTAAATTTCATTGCAAAGGAAGCATTATGGGTTACAAGACTAGTTAAAAAGTTGGGTGTTGAGCAAGGTGGAATTCAACTATTTTGTGATAGTGAAAGGGCTATCTACTTGGCACATAACCAAGTGTATCATGCTAAAACCAAGCACATTGAGGTGAGGTTCCACAAGATATTTTGACCAAGCCAATCACGAGTGACAAGTTTAAGCATTGCTTGGATTTGTTGCACATTACTCAATGCTGAAGAATGGAGTCCCAAAACCACAGCATCGGAGCAAGAGCACTTCACAAGGGCCGGAGAATTTGCCAAGGTGGAGACTTCACACGAGCACTCCACTTATCACTAATTTGCATCAATGAGCAAACGCTGAAAAGTTATAATAGAAAATAATAATAATAATAACAAGCTATGAACATGATACCCACCTGAACAATAAAAATAGCTAAATGCAGTTGTCCCTTTAGCAAAGTAAAGTTAGCCCAACACCAACAACTACGTCACCAACAACGTCAAAAGCATGGCGTTGGCCACTATGGCATCCCATGTCTTTGGTACCATTTAATGGTACCCCGTTTTTTCCAAAAAATCAACATCTCATAATTACCACTGTGCCACCACCTTCTCCACTAACAAACTTTGCAAAATTACACAAGTCCCTAATCAATTTTCCTTTTGCACATTCACCTCCCACCATCTCATAGCATGTCTTCAACAACCTGCAGCCCCCAACAGTGGTTTGATACTTTCGAACACTGTGGAGCCCATGTTTATGATCATCATCTTCCAAAAGAACAACAACAAACAGTTAGAGCAGGAGAGAAAGAGATCTGAATGGAGCTCTTGCACCACGCTCCCAATTTCCCCAATCCCTCTCCTCTCCACCTCCACCCTTCCTCCAACTCACCTCTTCTCCCTCTGCTGCCGCCCCTTCTGCATCTCCACTCTAACAGCATGCGCAACAGATTTGGACGCTACGGCCCCCACACCATCAATAATTGTGGAGCCAAAGCACACCAGCGAGAAGATGGCGATGGATCTTGGTACAGGTTGTCAAAGACATGCTTTGAGATGGTGAGAAGTAAATGTGCAAGAGGAAAATTGATTAGAAACTGAGTGTGCAATCTTGCAGAATTTGTTAGTGAAAGGTAATTGTGTGATGTTGATTTTTTTGAAAAAAAACTGACATACCATTAAATAATCCCAAAGAAATGAGATACCATAATAACCACCACCTAAAAGCATATATAACAAAACTATTCTTTTTCTTTTGATTGTATTAAAAGCTAAAAACGAATAACATAGAATGCTGAAACTGGCTGATCCATTAGCAAAGTTAACCCAAAATCAGCAACATCAAGAAACATATACATCAACATGAAGTAAAATCACAAAAGAAATTCAAGTGCTCTTCAACTATCATAGACAGAATAATTCAAGCATAAGTACATGACGATGCTAATGATAATTCAAAACGAAACCTTAGCGAAAAACAAAAACACAAATCGCTTCCATTTTTTTACAAATTTCCCACATTCAAAAACCCTTACCCACAATCTTGCTCCAACTTTCAAATAACTCCCCTCAAACCTATTAGCCTCCGAAACCGTAAAGGGTCCTACCCTGCCTCTTGAGGGCATAGACCACGTCCATGGCGGTCACCGTCTTCCTCCTCGCGTGCTCCGTGTAGGTCACGGCGTCACGGATCACGTTTTCAAGGAAGATCTTGAGGACACCGCGGGTCTCCTCGTAGATCAACCCGCTGATCCTCTTAACACCGCCCCTCCTCGCGAGCCTCCGAATCGCGGGCTTCGTGATCCCCTGGATGTTGTCACGGAGCACCTTGCGATGCCTCTTCGCTCCTCCTTTGCCCAAACCCTTGCCTCCCTTTCCGCGGCCAGACATTTTCTCGGGAAACTAGGAGCAGATTTTCCGGGAATCGAAGTGTTGATGAGTGATTTGGGGATTTAGGGTTTTGATGGTTGGACTATTATGGGTGAGCGAGCGAGTGTGGAAATGAGGGAAGTGCGATCGATGGTTGGTATTTTATATTTGGAGCGGGAAGTATTTGTGAGTGGGGAGTGTGGGTCTTATATTTGATATTGGCCGTTGGATTGGGGAACTGGTGGACGGATGGAGATTACTATCCGTGGTTTGTCGCATGGCTCGTTCTTGGCCGTCGATGGATTGTTTTGGACGCTCAGATTGACTTATCAAAAGGCCGTGCGGGTCGGGATTTGTTTCTGTTGCCTTCGTAAGTGACCAGCGAGGTTTGATGGCTGCCTTACCATTTTTTTTTATTTTTATTTTGTTGTAATAATTAATTAATTAACGAAAGTAAAACAACTCAATATTCTTAAACCAAACTTTTTCTTTTTTCTATTAACATGTCCGCTCGGTTTTGCTGAATTAAAGTCCATTAGAATAGTTTGTAAATTCTAGCAGTGAAGCTAGTAAAATTAAGGATTCAGATTAGATAATATAGACAAACTATCTGATCATATGTTCATCATTCCATCATAACTGTTGGCGTGTGTTTGAGTAAGTTTAATATGAGTACAAATTTAACATAAGGCATGTGTTTGAGTAAGTTGTCAAATTAATTTATTTTAATAATTGTACATTTTAATAATGATGTTTTTATATAAATCGATTAGTAATGTTAGAGTATTGTGAAGCCGAGCGCTCCCACGCTGGCACAATTTGTTACTATCAAGCTGGGGCAGTTGGTTAGTGACACGCTGGCAGCATAGTTTGTTAGATTAGTTTCTAATAGAATTGAATATAGGTTAGTAGAACTCACGTTCATTGTGTTGAAATAATTATTTTGTGGTGGACATGCATAAATTAGTAATTTGTCTAGATTAACTTAGTTGTCAGAACATTGTGTTCATGTGTTTATGCTAGCTGATGATAGGTGGGTTATGTCTATCATTAACTAATAAATGGAGAGTCCCTACGTCTATCCATTAGTCAGTTTTTATTTCGCCCTATTAAGACTAAAATAAACCCGTTCATGGTTTGGTGCCTGACTTTTGGAATAAAACGTAAAAACTCTTCATTCTCTTCTCTGTTCTCTTCCAACCGCAGTTAAGCCAAACTTCTTGGATTCACAAACCAACACTCTTTTTCGTGATCAATTACTACAAAGAATTTCAATCAACTGTCATGGATCCAAGTAAATTATGAAATCATATTCTAATAATCTGACATGATGATGCTATTACTTCCTAACACATTGAACCTAGACAAGTTCATTGTATTAGCTCTCTGTATAAATAGTTGAAGTTCTTTGTAATTTTATTCATTCAATCAATTCAAGCAGAGAATTCTCTAGATTCCCTCCACTTTATCTTTCTCTTCGCTTATGCTACTACCTCAACATGGCATCTAGAGCTGAAAATTCCCCGAGAGATTATGTCGATTCCAACACCGGAGTCATACCATCACACTTGATGCCTGATGCATTGTACATATTGTACATATTCAATTATTTCTCTCACTTTAATCACATGTTTTAGTGTTGAGCTGTATATAAGAAAAAGAAATTAGCACCAACTTATGATATGTCCTCTTAAAACTTAATTTTGTGAATTATAAATAAATTGTATCATTTTATGGGAATGTTTGCTCAAGGGTCTTATACGTTTAACGACTCGTTCTTTAAGTGTTATTTGGCGTATGAACGCTCTTTGGAACTAATATGAAGCAAGAACACAAGGAAGAATGAGCTCCCACACTCTATTTCAAGCTTGGAATTTTTTGTTAGAATTTTACTTGTCTTTACATTTGTACACTTTTACCTTCGAGCTTTTTATCTTTTATGTTCCATATCTTTTACTTCTCGGGTTATTAAATTACTAGTTCCATCCAACCTCTTGTGTATTAAGGCATACATGGGATTCCTATGGTAATTTTATTATCTATGTAATTCAAGTTCAACTTATATATAGAATTTTGCTTCATCTCTTTTTTTGCGCTTTATTATTGTAACTTAAGCTAAAAGCTTTTTTTTTAAAAAAAACTACTGTATAAAAAAATTATTATTCACAACACATCCATATAAAACTATTATTACCAACACAAGGTTAATTGAGTGATAGGTAAGCTCGTCACCTCCTTAAAGGATCTTAGGATTTAAGACCTAAGAAAAAAAAACCTGTGCCAAAAGAGATAGTTAGAGTATCCTCAAGCTGATTTATTTAGTCTCACTAATAATGTTGTGTGGATACCAATGCAAGAAAAAAACAAACAAATAAAATTATTATTGTTTTCTCTTCATAGTTTTATTTTCCACTTTTCATTTTTCCATCGTCCCAAATCAAGACGTACAAGGAAAGAAGGCAATAAGCAGGGTTGTAAACGCTTTGTTTGCAGCCAACTGAGCCAGCAATTACAGCAGCCGTTTGTCAATTATTCACTATGAATGCTTACAAAGTTAGTATGTACAAACGGATATCATGGACAGCAAGGAAAGCAAAAAAGAAACCCTGGTAATATATCTTTTCTTTTCTTCTTCTTTTGAACATACTCTCCACATCTGAGAAAACTTAAAACTTCAAATCCACCCAAAATAAAGACCCTCAAGGGAAGCTAAAGACAAACTATACATCAATGATTTTACAACAGGTAGAACTGTAGAAGGTGAGTATCTCTTTTACAGGACATGGCAGCTAAACAGTGTAACCATCTCTGCCATTCTTCATCTAATTTCCTTTCATATACAACAGATTGTATTGTACAGTGCAGTATGCTGTTTGTGATACTCTTCAGCCAACTGTCCAGAGAGTTTAAAATACGTTTCATCAGCAATTTACAATTCATTGGAGTCCCAACATTTTTTAATACAACGAGGATTGAAAAGCTATAAAAAGTAATTTAAACAAAACAGTGATCTCGTGAAGAAAAAGAAATTCATAGATTATTCAGAAGTTACTTAGCAGTGTGTTTTCAAGACTACGAAAAAACCATCAAGGATACCAGTATCCACAAAGCAGACTGATATGCTAAGAAAAATTCCAAATAAATTTGCAAGTTGGATTATAGATATAACCATGCATTTATACTCACCGGGATCATCAAAATTTACTCTTTCTCCCGTAGAGTAGATGTAGTAGAAAAGAGCAGAAAGAAAATAAAGGAGTGATGTAAGCAACAGAAATCCTGGGAAGGAACCAACTAGCTCAACAAAGTAGCCAGCTCCAACTGTTCCAATTATAGCAGCCAACGTTCCAGCAGTATTTGACATTCCTAGAACAAGGCACCGAGAAGTCTTCATCATTAGAGATCTTATTCTAGACTAGAGTACAAAGACAACTATTTTCTAAGCTCTTACAAGATTTTGGACATATTTCACCCTATTTTCCCCGCACATGCCAATGCCCACTACTAAGCAGTAAAAGTGCTATTGAATGTCAAAAGCAACCTCCAATAAATAAACTTCCCATGTACGGTATCTACCCTAAAATTAAGGAAATTAAGTGGGGGGCTTTGCCCTTCATACCACCATATCACAGCTTGGCCAATTAAACTTCTATTGAATAAAAAGCACGAGAGTATCTTTTCAATTTAGCTCCCACACAAGTTAAGGAATTGCCCATACAACACAGATGCATTAAAAATGTCATCAAATATTATGTGTGTGTTTTTGTGGGGGGGGGGGGGATATCACATGAGAGTAGTGGTTTCTTGTGAGAGTGAGAGGATTGAATCACATGAGACAAGTGGTCAAGATTTGATTCTCTCACTCTCATAATAAACCACTCTTCTCATGTAATATGTCCCCTATATATATGTGTATGTGTGCGTGAGCGCATGTGCGCAAGTGTGTGTGCATGCACGTGCGCACATGCTTTGGAACACCAAAATATGTACAATGCCCACAAGCTACTAAGATAAAGACGATATCATACCATGTAAAACACCAGAATATTGTGGTGCAATCTCCTGTTATAGTAAAGAAAGTGAATGTTATATTAGAGTGAGAAGATTTCTGAAAAATTTATTTCTTTTTTTATATGACTGAAATCAGAAACCTGAAGGTTCACGAGAAAGCCAGAGTGACTGAAAGACTTCAGACCAAATGCTAAAGTAAGCCATGCAGCTCCGATTGAGGGATTTTTTGCTGTCGCCAAACCGATGAGGCAAATTCCAGGACCAACAAAACCAATGGACTGCAGTGAAAGTGCAGCATAACCATTATCATTAAAATTAATATACAGTGAAAAAAAAAAACCAAACCCAAACTGTGATATGAGTAGAGAAAATAAAGAAAATTCAAGACTTCAAAAAGATCCATGATCCCAACTTTAAAATACATTAACTAGTGTTTTGATGTTTCAAAAGCACTTCATTTGATTGCTTTAGCCTCCAATTGCATGGACAACCTAGTACTTAACTGGGTATCTCTCAAAGCTCTTGCATCAAAAGATGGCAACGGTGCAAAGACAAAATTACAAACTTGATGGATTAAGAAATAAGAGAGTAACTGGAAGAACTTGAGGTTGGGACCAGCCTGGCACCTATCTCAACTTCTCCCTAAGATGCTCTTCATGCAGAATGCACAATGTAACACACTAGTTAGCTGGTTTACGCTTAAGTTGTAAAGACTGCTTTGGTGAGAATACCTTTAGTCCTTTATTAGCTTTGAAAATACTCTTTACATAAAAATACGGACCGATTTGAAATTTTCTCAACTTATTTATTTACGTGAAATAGGAGCCACGCGTAAAAGAGAACATATATTACAAGCGATAGAGCCTTGGGCTTAACGATTATAAGATAGAATATAACCACGTAATTATGGTAATCATAGCAAGCTTAAAGCATAATTGACAAAGTGGTTCAACACATATGGTCCTCACACATCATTACATAAGCTAATAGATTACATAGTTCATATAGCAAAACGTGTACTTATAACATAGTTCACACAACAGAAAATATACAGATAACCTGAGGACTAATGGAACACTACTCCATTTAGTCCGTACAAAATGTACATCACGGTAGACGGGACAGACCACGCTGCTGCTCTGAGAGTCGGGCCTTCATGGCTCCTCAGGGTAAATAAACAACTTGTATATTTATCTATTAAGCGAAATCTTTTCTAAGGAAAAAGTGGGATGTTACACACATAATATTACTAGTGTAAAGAAATACTCTTTTTAACTAAATTAGAAATAAAAGATTATAACAGACAATTTCAGAATAGTGCTAGATCAAGAGAAAAATTTACAACATACCTGCATAATCTTACGAGTCAAAGTGACACTTGTGCCATTTTGTATCATCATATCTGACCACAAGCCAGCAATGTAGTTCATGACAGCCATCACAGCCCATGGAACAGCACTAAACCACGCTGCATGCCTGAGATCCACGTGATATACCTATAATGGAAAGTCATTTTTATATGGTTTGTGAAGTGATATCTAAAGCTTTTTTATTGCTTAACATTTGACATTCACAAAGCAAAATAAGATAACCCTTACCGAGTTGAAGTATATGGGCATCCAAGAAAGAACAATAAAAAAACCCTGTCAAATAGGGGAAAAAAGTTATAAAGAGAACAAATGTGAGTTTGCGTGAAAAATAATTACAACATTGCATGATGTGGGCTCCTGAATCACATTTCAGGATTGTATATTATATTTGTCTATTGCGGAATAGGAGCAGAGGTGTCAAGGTCTTCATGCAATTAGATAAGTGAATCCAGTTAGAAAATAACAAACGGCAATGTTACTATCAAATATATTATCTGCTCCAATTATGGACACCAGCAATGGAAAAATAAACAGGTGCAATGAATGTCAAGCAATACCCAGCTATGCATGGAATTTGCAACAATTAGAGACCATGTTGGCAGCTTAGAAAGCAAGCGCCTGAAAGGAGGCATCACTTTAACTTTCTTGGTTTTTGCTGTCTCCACTGGAACAGACTTTTGCCCTTTATTTAGTATATACTCCAACTCATACTTTGATATCTGAGGACTTCGGTCAGGTGTGCTTGACGTTGCAGACAACCATACCAAGACCCAAAGAAATCCAGACAACCCAAAAATCACAAATGGACCAAATATACCGCCTTGCGACATAAGAATAGGAGAAAGTGTGAGGCCTATCGCGCATCCAAGCTGAAACCCAGCCATCGAAATTCCAACAGCCCTTGCACGTTCAGTTTGAGGGAACCATCTAAAATGCAAGAACAAAATTCAGTCACGATCAAGCCTCTCTTGCTCCAGTGACTTCATACAATCATTACAAAGTGATAAATCAAGGGGCAATGCATAAAAAGTCACAACCATATAGTCAGATTCTAGTTACCATAAATAAATACAATTGTCATGAAGTGATAACTTGGCCATATCATAAACCCAAACATACTAGACATAATCATAATGTGAAATTCTAGTTACCATCTCAAAATGAAAACTTGTACAAACCAAAACCATCACTGGTCAATACCTAGCCACCATGTTATTCATGGAAGGAAGAGCAACTCCTTCAGCCATGCCGAGCAAAGCACGCACGGCAAGCAACGCCAAAAGCGAGGTCTCCGCAGCCCAGGGAGTAAGATAAGTAGCCAGTGACCACAATGTCACACCCCAAGCCATGACCACCTTGCCACCATAGTTATCCACTAACATTCCTCCAGCTATTGGCGAAACCAAATATCCCCACAAAAAAGCCGACTGATACACAACACAACAATCACACCATCAACAGAAAGCTACCAATTCCACACACAAATAAATAAATAAATAAAAATCAGCACAGTCAATTCTTCAAACAATTTGAACATCAATCAAGAACCAACAGAATACATGTTGGTTTAGCATAGATTTAAACTAAGAAATCAACTTTTGTTAAAAAAGCTCTTCGTAATATTTTTAATTACAATCTGCTTTAAAAAGAAAAAGAAAATAACCATTTCTCTTTATCTTTACCAGTCAAACGGACTCAAACTAATCTAATTTGAGCACCGGAGGTAAAATCTTGCAACTTTAGATTATCCCATTCATAAAACGCGAAACTAAAACCTTGGTTAAGGAGTACAAGTATCTAACTTCTTAAACCAATCATGCGTACGTAAAGACAAAATAAACTAACTCAAACCAAAAGAAAGAAAGAAAGGAAAAAAAAAAAAAAAAAGCAGAGTCAATTCTTCAAACACTTGGTGTGTATGTGTGAGAGAGACTGACCTGAACGACGCCGGAGAAAGCGCGGCTCCAGCCGTTGGCGAGGGACAAGGGCACAATGGCCACCGACATGACGACGCGATCGGCATTGCATAGGGCGAGGGCGAGAGCAAGCATGGCCACCACTTTGACCCTCTCGGAAGTGATGAACTCTGTGAAACTCGGTTGCAGCTGTTGCTGCTGGTCCTGGTCTTGCCGTTTCTGGCGGTGCTGCTGATTGCGCAGATGGTTCTTGTCGGGAGCCGAGTTGAAGTGAGCGTCGTTGGAAGAAACCCGAACCCGAAGGCGAGGAACGTAGCGCAGAGAAGGTGGAGGTGAAGCATTAGGGGAGGGAAAATGCGAAGAGAGGAGGTGGAACTGGCCGCAGGATCTGCTGCGGTGGTTCTTTGAGGGCGGCGGGAGGAGTCTTGCGGCGGTTGCTCCGCCGAGAGCGATGGCGGGAGAGAGGGACATGGCGGCGGAGGAGACGAGTTAGTCTCTTTCCGACGGTGACTTATCAGACCGGGCGAGTATGTTGGCTGCTGGTCCTGAAATTACCGAAATGGCCTCGTGTTTTGCTGACAGTGAGGTTGGTTTGCGCGTGCATAGTTGTAAATGAAATAACAGAATGTCAGAATCCTAACCGGATATAAACATGTATACCTAAGATAGTACTTTGCTTTATTTTCATATTTATTATTTGTTTATTCAATGTGATGATGTCCTTGATTAAATATAGACACTTAACATTATGATGGAGATCATAATAATGAGAGATAAGTTTTTTATTATTTCATCTAAAATTGTTCTTGGTTGTTGGATCATTAAGAAGGACATTGATGATCCGGATATATTAATATATGTGTGACGGTCCTCATTGGATGAATTTTAATAAATCTCTTTTTTTAAGTAACATATATAAATGATGCATATAGAGATATGGTTATTAAATTGACTCAACTGAGAATTCCTAATGGTTATAGTTACCGTTAATTTTAACAATAGGGAGGAACATATTATTAGAATTTCTGTTGACCTAAAACTATCATAATAATTGATAAATTATTTATTATATTTTGATTCTGAACACCTAATGCCTCAGGATGCTAGTTGACTGGATATTGGATATGATTAAATAATTGTAAAATTAATGATAGGTCAAATAGGAATCTATCAACTATGAACTATTGGTAATGAGTTTGAGTTTTGTAGTTATAATAGCTAATTAAATCCCTTGGCCAAAGGGATTGAATGAACATAGAAATGAGTTTCTTAAGTCATTCACAAATTAATTATAATATTGGTAAACTAATTAGAGTTTGACGTTCTACCATACTCTAAGGTTAACCAAAAGCTGAAAAGGTGGAAGAAATTTTATTTTGTTCTTCTAAGGTTCTTTATGTTAAAAATAAGTTACCTCATACTACCTAGTCATTAAGGAGTATAGCTAGACATCAACCTTGATTAGTAAATTAGTGTGACTAATTTGCTACCAACTTAATATTGAATCTACGGGGTCGCACACTAAGGCTATTCAGATACTTGCTATGAGTTGTCTACCAAAAAAAAAAAAAGATCCTTGCTATGAGTTTATTAAATCATTAATGGATAATTAAATTGGAGAATTTAATTAGACCAAGTAAATAATTTTAATCTATATGAAAATATTATTATATTCTTTGCTAGCACTTGGAATAAATAATCTCATATAATTGGAGAAGATTTTTATTTTGAATAAAAATATGAAAGGGGAATTCATTTGGGCTCCGTAAGTAAAGTTGTTGCTGCTGACTTCGAGACCAAGCCGTTTGGAAAGCAACGTTCATATGTAGTTCTTTTGAGAAAATATTGTGGGCAAGTAGTTCCTAAAAATTAGGAACAAGTGTAGTAGTGGGTTTTAAGTTTTGACTTATAAAAACCATAATGCATCACCCGATGCAATATATACTTATGAATGAAAAGAAAAAAAATAACTCTCATTTTCTTTGAGTGCATTTTCTTATGGTTGCAAAAATTTATCCTGCAATTTTTGGAAGGTTTCTTCATACAATATCAAAGTGTTGATGGGTAAAAGGAAGTCCCGGTGTGGATACGCGTAGGCTCTTCATACTATTAGAGAGAATTTTGTTGAGTAACTAAAGCTTCTATCTAGGTATTTATATCTAGAGCGACGATGTCACGACCTAGAAAAAAAGGGAACACATCTCGCGCTAGACGCATAGTATCTCGTGCAAGACACTAGTCACAAGGGCTTCATCTCGCACGAGATGAATTGTGTCTCACGCGAGACGTATTGTGTCTCGCGCAACACACATTATGTTCACTGGGACTCAAACTGGAGACAATCAAGATATCAATGCAATGCCTTAACCATTAGGCTAATATCACTTTTTGTGATATTTTATACATACATATTTATTAATATAATTTTATTATTTTAACTCTTGTTTTTAGAAACCCTAAATTAAAGAACTCTATCTTTCTTTTATTTCTCATTCTCACATTAAAAGATGAAAAATTATAATTCAATCATACATGCTTGCTCATGTGTAGGGATGAATAAACAAACCAAGCATGGTTGTTCGTTTTGTTTGTGTGTGTTTTATTTAATTGTTTATGTTAGACAATGTGTTTAGATGTTTCATTATTGGAAGTTTGAATTTATGTTGTTGATGATGGAACCTTTTTCTTAATCTATGGAGTTGCAATTTGGATTGGTGTATGAATTTTTGTTTAAATATTAGATTGTTGTTGCAATTTAGATTTTTGTTGATCTATTTGATTCTTGATCTATGGATGTTGTAGTTTTATTTAAATATTAAATAGGTCATAGTAACAGGCCATCATAAACAGGCTAGGCAACAAATTTTTGGTAATATATATAGGCAGGCCCGCCATACTCCAGGCCAGGGCAGGTTGAAAAAAAAATCCTTTGATAGTTAATAAGCCAAGCCCAGGCCAAAAATTAATGAGACAGACTCGGTCTGTTAGGGGCCTGATCTGGCCTAGCCTAACCTATTCCCATCCCTACTTGAAAGGTCTCACTTTTGTGAGACTTTTGCTCTAGTTATTTTTATTCTTTTCCTCCCTCTCATTTTCCATTTGTGGGGAAGCACTTTCTTAGGGTGTCAGGAACTCCCAACTTAGTGCGCTTTAGCGGTTAGCCATTTTCAAGTGAGTGACTTTCTTCACGATCTATTTAAGACCACATATTTATTTTTAAAGTCATTTATTTATTTAGTTATTATTAAGAATTCTTTTATTTAATTAGTTATTAATTAAGTTATTTAATTAGTTATTTTCTTATAATTATTTATTTAGAAATTCCTTATTTATGAAGTAGATATTTACGAAGTTATTTTAGAAAATCATGAAGCTATTTTAGAACTATATGGTACCATCTATTTTATTACATTAAATAAAGTCATATTGCGTGTATATGACTAGTATTAAGTGATATAGATATTCATATTGTTTGGTTAGAGCTTTAACAAAATATTATGGTTAAGGAAAGATTCTAGTGGGAGAAGATTTCTGTTAAGGAAAAGTTTTGGTTAGGGCAAGACTTAATATTTAAGTTGTCAATTGTGACTTGGTTTAGTCTACCTTTTTTTTAAGATAAAATATTCAATAAATACTAAGTCATGTTATGCTATCAGTATCATATAAAGGATTATGTTATTATGACCATGTTATGTTATGTATTTAAAACCATTTTCATGGGAGTATATCGAAGATAGAATTGTAAGTCAACGACAGCCTACGTTGACCCTGGTATACCTTATACTATTGTAAAGTAGAATATGATTCATGTAGATTTAGGGTAAGACTGTAAAGACTGGCACATGGCAGCCCGTGATACTCGGTGTCATGTATCATGTAGATTAGGACTAACTATCAGGAATCTATGAACTCGGATAGTGTATCCCTAACTATTGTAGCCTAGGTACTTGGGTAGTACGTCAAGACTAACTATCAGGAATCTATGGTCTCGGGTACTGTATCCTCAACTATCATGGCCTAGATACTTAGATAGTGCATCAAGGATAATGCATCTTAAGCAAAATCGTAATGCTCGTAACGTCTATCTAGAAAACTCCCAACTGAATTATATTTTCGAATGCTTCTATGTATTAGTTATTATTATAAAAATGTTTTATGCTTGTTATATATATATATATATATATATATATATATATATATATGTATGTATGTATGTTATGGATTAGGCCCTAAAGGCCCATCTTAGAACCCATATCCCAGGGTCAACGGAATAACTCGACCCAAACAGACTCCCCCTATAAACATTCAGAGAGATCTATAGACCGTGATTGTAACATCCCGCTTTTTCCTTAGTAAAGATTTCGCGTAATAAATATTACTTTCCAAAAATGCCAGTCAAGGTAATAGTTTCGCGGTCTCGGAAAATTTTGCAAGATGCGATCAATTATCTTTCGTCACCGGAATTTAATCACGTACCGAAGGTGGTAAAACACACTTCTATGAAAGTAAATTTACGAGTACCTTGGATTAATCTAAATTTCTTATTATAAAAATTACTAGATTAAGATGGTATGTTTAGAAAAATTTAAGAATATCTGTACACGGAAAGTTAAAAACCAAAGACGATCAAATTCACACACTAAGACTTGAAATAAAACACACATGGTCATGCTCATCACCACATACACACGGCCACACACTTGGCCTTACACCTAAGCAAGTCAACAAAGTCAAGTTTTATCCTCTTCCATTTTACTATTCATCGTCACTATTTATGATAGCATAATTATCTTACTTTTATTTCTTTTTATTAAAAAATTTTGGGCAAAATTTAGCAAGACCACACGACCTTGCTTATTCTATTTAAGGCCATCCACTTGCTCCCATATGCATCCATTAGCTTTCTTCTAAACACTTTCATCTTATGCATTCTTTCGTTACTTTCACGTAGTAAAGAAATCGAGCCACACTACACGGCCTCCTTACGGCTTTCCCCTTAGTTTCTTCTTCCAAATCAAATTCTCTTCACCACTCTTTTCTTGCATTTTTTCCTTCAAAGTCATGCCACCTCATCACCTACGTCTTCTCAAATTTTCTCTTGTTTACCCCTAGGAAAACCCTAACTAACTCTCACCGAAATACCTCCCATAGCAAGTTCAGCAAACTTTGGAAACACTGAGGCTTCAAGGGGATTTCTACACCAAGTCTATTTCACCAATATCCATTTTCTTCTAAGTGTGGGTAACCTTGGCAAGACCACCACTTTAGTGGTTTATGTGTGATATTTTGTTTGTATATATATTCTGTTATTGTGTACTTGAAAAGCTAATGATCTTTCTTTGTGTACTGCTGGATATGAGCATGCTTAGGTGTGGATGATATTCTTATCCTAAGAATAATGATTTTTGAGGATTTAGGAGGACAAGGGAAAATCGGTTTTCAAGGAGGGAAGACTTAAAAAAAATGTTTAGTGAAAGTGTTAGTAAATAGAGTAACGAGTCTTAGTAGCACATGGTGGTAAGAGAATAAAAGAAAAGAAGAGTACACAAGGTGATCAGTGGATTCAGCTAGGGTGATGATTGCTTAAGTTTTGTTTTTTTAATTTCAATTTTAAATTTAATTTTTTTTTTAATTTAATGGTTCTTACACGTAATGTATTGCTTTTCAATTCTTTTGTTCGATTTAATTTATGGAGGTCCATTTTAACTTTTTTTTATTCTTTTTAAATAGAGATTAATTTGCAACCACTCTAAAAGAATTTTACACTAAAATTCAATTATGTGTGTACAACTAAAATTGGTTAAGTTTTCTCCTTGTTACTTCAAAAGTCTTTCAAATAACAACACGTGATTGGATGATAGTGTATAACTCTTTAGGTTTAGGATTTAGGGTTTAGTAATGCAATATAACTCTTCACTATGTCAGTAATGCAATTTAATCTCTTTTAAATAAAGGACATAAAATCAATACATTAACACACTTTAGGAGAAGAAAATTGAATTCAATTTCACCAGGAATTGAGTTCATAGAATTCAAATGTGAACTGAATTAAATTTTTTATGTTTGGAATAAATTGATAAACTCAAGAAATAAATTTAATTACATTGTTTTGAATGTCTATGCAAATGAATTGCATTCTTTATTTTGACTATTTTATTCTCCTTTAATAAAAATCATATATTAATAATACAGATAATTATTCATTAAACAACATGATACAATTAAATCAAACCAAAACACTCCATAAAATAAATTTATTTTTATAATGAGAAACGCTAAAATTGAATAAAACTTATTGTGCGTAAAAAATTTGTTCTACTCTACCATTAAATATAAGATGGCTCTTTTCTATTGTGTTTATTATTTTAAGAGATAAACATTGTAAAACAAGAACGGGGGGGGGGGGGGGGGGAATTGAATTTGAAAAAAAAAGAAAAGGGGGAAGAAAAAGNGGACTTTTAGTATGAAATGATAATGGTGAAAGAGAGTTGATGCTTTCATATTTGACCACAAAACTGCTCCTCCTAATAAATTAAGATACACCATGGATGAGAGTGAAGAGGAGCTACAAAAAACATAAAAGGGAGAGACAAAAGAGATTAAGAGACTAACGAGTATTTATGAGTTTTTTTTATTGTAAGTAAAATTTCATGGGAATTGAATTGCAAATCAGACTCAAATGGGTCTAATTTAGTTTGAGGCAAAAAAAATGAAATTAAATCCTTATATCGTTTCAATTCTAAGATATTTTTATGGTTCAAATCAAGGAATTGAATTCCAATTCTAGAGGGAATTCAATTTCATAAAATACCAAACAAGCCGTAAGTGCAATAAAATCAGGACTCTTTTTCTTTATTATTAATCAATTATGCATTCATTTTCAATAGCTCTAATTTTATTGATTTCATTATTTTTTTAAAAAATATAATAGCATTTATGATTGAGTTTTTGTTTTAGTGTCATGTGGCATTTTTCGGTTCTATTTTATATAGACTAGCAGCTTGACAGGTAAGCAAAGTCACATTTTTTATTTCATAAAAATTAATATAGTTAAAACCTAATTTAATTATAAATAAAACAAAAAGATGTTAGTGAGCTAATAATTTTTAGGATACAGTAGATTAAGTAGACAAAATAAATATATGTATAAAAATAAAACATACAAAAAACAAATAATAATAAGCATGAATAAAAATTAATGGAATTGAAAAAAAATAATTATACTTATATATTTTGTTGAAAAACATACTCTCATAATACTAGTAATGTATAAATATTATATAAAAATGTTTTTTTATTTATTATATAGTATATAATTAGTCACATATATAAATATATATACACATGTAAATAATAAAATATATATTTTTATTTGACCCGAGTTGAATTGGTTAAACCATCAATTCAATGTGTAATCCAATTTCCTTATCCTTAATAACTGATATGGATAATTATATGATGTGATTTGCAAATTTTGAAAACTTGAGGTGCTAATTGCACCTTAGTGAAAGTTGGGGGCTCAGATGCTATTTTCACAAATGAAATTATCGTAACCCTAATATAGGTCCCATTGCATTCTAACATTCCCTTCCCCTCTGTGCTTTCACAGCACAGCAGCTCCGGCCCCTTTTCCTCTACCTCTCTTTCTGCCCTAGACGTGACCGGCGACCACCGCAGCTGCCGCCCGCCTCTTCTCCACTGAAGCACAGCCGCGAGCGTTCACCGAACAAACGAAGTTTTAGAGAACGGCGTAGTTCTGATTCTGTAATAATCACTCCTGTATTATTTGTCTTCTGTATTCTTCCAACCAAACATGATGGAAATTAAAACCTTCGTTTTCTAACCCTATTGGGTTTGATTTTGGGGGTGGGGGGAGGTTGGTTATTTCTGATTTTTATTCTTATTTTTAAATACTGAAGCATATCCATTGCAGCTGAATAAGTGTGGGAAAATGGGGAAGAAGGCGAAAGGTTCAAGGAAGGGTAAGAAGGCATGGAGGGCCAACATCAGCACCCAAGACATCGAAGATTTCTTCGAGAAATCAACAAAGGACGCTCTCTCCGGTGGCCCACTCGACGCGGTTTCCAGCGATGCGATCTTCTATGAAGACAAGTCCAAAGGTACCCCTTTACTTCTTTCTCTTTCTCTCTCTCTTTTTCTTTAATGGTATTTTTCGTGTAATTGTTTTAATTAACTAATTAAAATGAGTTTTAATACCTGCCTGTGTATATGATGGTTTATGATAAGGCCTTGCCTAAATCATGAATCTAAGCGTAGCCGTGTTGTGTTGCTTTGTAATTGCTATTTATTAGTCGGTATTGTTAATTTTTTAAAATTCCAATTTATATATCCCCTTATGTTTTTAATAATTTATTGACGTGAGTGACTTGCAAATTATCCCCAAAAAATTGTGGAGATGGCGCATAATGAATATTTGATTTCGTGCGATTCTATGAATTATATAAGCTTGTAAATGAGAAAAAAATAATTGTGTGGAAGATGAGAGTTATGATTATTTGGATATTTGTGGTTGCATTTCGGAGATTGTGTTTCTAGTGTTTCTGCTTTTTTATGGAAATTTGGATGAAGTGATAGTGGATCTAATTCAATTTGGCTAGATCTTGCGGTGAAGAGGAAGATTGAAAAGCACAGGGAGAAAGTGCTCCGTGTTGATAGCTTGCTACAGAAAAACCAGTTTGTTAAGCCAGTGCCATCTTCTACACTAAAGAAGTGTAAAAACCATAAAGTGGTCTCTAAGGTGGATGAGGCCAATCAAGGTGGTAAAAAGGTCAGTTAGTTTCATTGATGCAGTAAGACTTTAGTAGCAACAAGAGGGGGTTTGAATTGTGCTCAGTTGTTATTAATTATGTTTGGACTAAATGTTAGCAGTTACTTGTTTTTCCCTCTCCATCCCAAACTGTGTTCTAAATTTGTTTTATTTACATTTATTTTCTCTCATGATCTGTCTCAGGATGATTCCCACTTAGCTCCTGGCTTGTTTGATATTTGGGGGGATAAAGGTACACTGTATCTTTATTACTTTTATAGTTGTGGTTTGCTTTTTTGTTATCATTATGGGGTGTGTTTAACATATGATTCTTTGATTTTGTCACTCAGATGGGGACACTAGGAAGGTGAAAAAGGTATTGCTTTATAGCTTGATAGATTCTATCAGTGGATTTCTTATTTTATTTTGTCTTTGATTCACCTTGATATATAATGTAATGAATACATGCTTAATAGGTATCAAAGCCTTCTCTTATTCCAGCTGTAGAGGTTGATCCTCCTGGATGCTCATTCAATCCCTCATTTGAGAGCCATCAGGTAGTTTGTTGGTAAATTATGTGTTTCCCTTGTCTTTGGTTTCTTGGTTTTGTCATGAATCTTAATGAAGAGTTTCAATAACTTAATTGCTAAAACAGGATACATTAGCTTGTGCCGTTGCAGAAGAAATGCAAAAAATCTACAAAGACGAATTGGGCCCTACACCAGTGCCATTAACTGTTGATGGAGAAGCTATTGCTGAAGAAGATGTGAGTCTTGTTCTCTCTCTCTCTCTCTCTCTCTCTCTGTTTTATTATTGTTCTATAGAGTTTTGCTGGATTTGTGAAATTTTAGATGTGAATTTTTGTTCGATGATCTAGGGTTCCAACCTTTGATGTGTAATCCATGTATCTGGATATATGGCTAGTGTGGATTGGCTTATAATAATAGTCCTTTTTTTAGTAGAGCATTATTTTAATAAAACAAATAAGAAAGCACTTTAGTATGTATTCAAACATTCTTAAAATTATAAAAGTACTTTTTTATTATAATAAAGTACTGTATTTAAAAAAAAAAAAAGCCAATCCAAACAAACCCATAGTTTGAGTCTGATCTTGCTTTCTTTGCAGAGGTATTTCCTTGATGTGGATCCTGGGAGTGATGATGATGAAAGTAACCTTGAAAACGATGGTGAAAATGAGGATGCTAAGACAGAGAATAGGTATGTTGTAGAAGGGTTTTTTTATTTTTGTTTTTTCCCCTTTCAGGAGTAATGTTGTGTAAGTTTAATGAAATCTGACGTTGCGTAAATATTTTTTTAACCTTGATAATATTTGTCTTCAAATTTTTTTTTTCCTTTTTGAAAATATACATTACCATCAATTTAATTGAAATATTGTTCTTTTGTTTTTTTTATAGGTCTTTTGATCACGCTCTTGTGTAAAATTTGAATTTAGACATTTTGATGCATGTTGGTCACTGATACAAGTATGCATCAAATACGTAATTTTATCTTTCCTAACTATTAATAGATGGTCTCTCCTTTGTGTGTATTAATCAAACTTATTAGATGCATAAAATATTTTTGATTTCTGAAGAACGCATTACAGATGTTTAACTTTAACTATGGAAATGCTAAATTTAGATATTGAACACGGCATTATATTTACACACGATATGCTTGTAAATAGATTTTCATCATCACAAAACTAAACATCTTATGTATTTGTATTGTTTGAATCTCTGTGGAACAGGCCTATTACAAGAAAGAGGGTGACCAGAGTTGAGTTGAACAAGAGAGCTAGACGCAAAGAACAACTGAAGAAAGAAGCAGAAGTAAAGAAGTTGAAGCTGTTGTCCAAAGAAATTGATAGGTAATATAACCATTTCCTCTCTTTCCAATTAAGATGAAAGATGATATTTAAGCTGCATTGATTCTTCTGGCTACAGCATACCTGAAATTATTCAAGAAATTGAGCATGAAGACAAGGAAAAGAAGAAGAGACATCTCCGGAGAGAAGTTGCTAAACAAGAGAGGTTAAAGACACGTCCACCACGCATAGGAAAGTACAAGTAAGTTGTCTTTTCTGTTTGTCATAATTTACTTTTGGTATCATACTTGTTGGGATGAGAGGAGTTGTTAAAGGTTCTTCTATGTATTAGTAGTATTTCTTGTGGAGATTCTGTGATTTGAGGGTTATGATATTTGATGATATATTATTCAAATTTCAAATATCAAATTTCACTAACAGGTTTGAGCCTGCTCCTGTTCAAGTTCTATTAAGTGAAGAGATCAATGGATCCATCCGGAAGCTAAAGGTATGCTTTTGTAAAATTTGTCTTGCTTAGCCACGCCATTTTTTTTTCCTCTTGCTTATATTTTGGTTATTTTGTTGACTTAGATTTTATGAACTCGGTAAAGTTTTCAAATTCTATTGTTGAATATGTAGGGATGTTGTACCCTTATCAAGGATCGATATAAAAGCATGGAGAAGAGAGGATTGATTGTTCCAACACCCAATAGGAGAAGGTTAGTTTACTGCTATATCGTCATTTATATAATAAATAGACATCAACTAAATTTTGCCTTACCCCCACGTTTCTTTTGTGGACACCACAATTGATTACTGCGGACATGACAATATCTAAATGACACAAATTGTTTTTGTTCCATTATGTTAATGTGTTTTTAATATGGTACATTATGCATTTAAAACTTGGATCACACTGATATTATGCATTGGACAGGAAGTAGAATCTCTACCTTCTGAGCGAGGCCCTGGTAGGAAGACATGGTGGTATGGACGAATAGAGCAAGATAGTTTCCCTCCCTCTAAATGAAGATTTTGTTTTGTCTTGTGGTTTGTTCAATTTTTACACATCTTTAGTTGCTAGTTGCTGTAAGAACAACGATAAGATGGATCTTGTGTTTTTCTTTGATATTTATCTTCAGTTCTTACAAAGTGCTATGTTTATGCATATGAATATGCGAAGACTTAAATGGGGAGGGTTGAGTTAGGCTTTAAATCTTAACCAGTCAAAAATCAACCAAGGGTTAAACCATATGTGAAAAATAATTATATAATAAATTGTCGCTTGATAGTGGTTCTTCGTCATCGGTGGTGGTTCGACGTCAACGACGATGGTCCTACATGGACAATGGTGGGCTGGTGTTGATTGACTGACGGTGGTCCATTGTTGCCTGATGGTGGTATGATGTTGGCACTAGTGGTGGCTCAATGTCTATTAGTCAGTGGTTGCCTGCATCGGCCAACACTGGCTTGGTGTCGATTGGTTGACGGTGGCTTGGCGTCGACCACTGGTGGTCAGCAGTGGTTGGTCGTCGATCAACGGTGGTCAACTATTGGTCAACGGTGGTTGGTGGTGGTTCGGTGATGATGATGGTTGTCAATAATATAAGGTTTGTGGACAATTTAGTCTTTTCACATTTCACAACATTCCATTCCCATGGGAATCCAACATTTCCATGGGGGAAGTCGGATTGAAATTGGGACAAAGTGTAATGTACTTGGAAATGTTTTTCTAAACTTTGGATTATACATGAGAGTATTGCACACCCATGGTTACATTTAGCGAACCACACACCCCTAATTAATTTATTTTATTACATGAACTAGTATAATGCACGAGAAATTCTTGTATGCTCCTGGAGCACATTTAATGTGTGCTCGAGAAGCATACAAGAATTTCTCACGATGCATCACTACTATAATTAAACCAATATTCTTAACTTGTCATTCTAGAATTTTAAGTCGACTAAATTAGTCTCCTTAAGAGATTCTTGGTTAAATTGATCCTTACCAAATTCGAAAGGACACGGTAGTTTCTTGGTTCTCACATCCATCATTAATCCTATTTAGGTTAGGGTTTTCAATTTTTTTTTCTTTTAATTGCAATGAGGGAAGATTTGCTTGTGCCGAGAGAGTAATTTGGGATGAAATGCCGAGTGTACGGTAGAGGAGCAAAACGTGCATTTTGAGTGAAGTGAGACAAGTTTAATGGTAATGTCACACTATTAACATTCACATAAACGGTCTTCATTAGGCATTTTAATTGATGTATTCATGTATCCTACTTTGACTTTGACAAGGATCAATTTAGCCAAAAAATTTTTACGAGGAATAGTTTGATTGACTTGAAATTTTGGGGAGATCAATTTTATGTATTATTTTTTCCATTATTTATCGTTTGGATGAGGGTTGAGTCTGTTCGTACAACCTACCTTCAATGAGCTACACATTTTTTTTTGGATAGACTCAATAAGCTACTTATTAATGACGGCATTAGGATCAACACTAGCTATGCATTAATTATACAATATGAAACCCTTCCAAGCAATCATGTCCCCCTTATCTCAGGTAAACTCAATGACTAATTTGATAGCCATTAATTGAGTTAAGGGTTTAGTTAATAAAGTAAAATATTTTGATATTTTTAATACTTTTATTGCATTCCAGACTTCAATATTTAGATAAAAACTTACAATCTTTGGATTCCTTAAAAATTTTTGATTCCTCCATCCATGGCTAAGGGATGGCTCTTTAAAAATATTTGGATGGGCAGGAAAGGTGAATGGTATCTTCATTTCTAGGAAGATTTGAAAGAATACTAATGCGTCATTTGCATTTGTGCGATTTGCCTCTAAGAGTGGATTGTTAACTGCAATCAAGGAATATGATGATATGGAGATTACGGGGTGCAGACTTGCAGTTAGCGAATCAAAGTTTAGAAGACGGGACAAGCAAAAACAGAAGTCCATGCTGATAGGACTAGATTGGAAAAAGTAGGAGTACCATAGAGAAGGTTTCCTAGATGGAAGAAGCTATAAGGAGGTGGCTAGAGAGTCATGGATCCTCAGAGGCAAACAAACAACATAGGAGAAAGGGGGTATACGCAGAAAATGCATTGATGGAGAAATCCGCGACAAGCAATCAGAAACGCTGAAAAGAAGTATGGTTGGAACTACTTCAAAACCAGTGGCTATAGAAAGATTGGCCTCAAAACTTTGTATTGAATGGGAGGCAATCATGGATAAAAAAATATATGGGATCCCAAAGGAAACAAATATAGAAAGGAGTCAACAAGTGGTGCCGAGGGAAAATTTTATGGAACAAAAGGAAAATCACGTTTTCGATGAAATTCTGACAACCTTTCAGGCGGAGCAAACAGAGCCTCAGACGAAGGAAATGGAAAGGCAAGTACTTCACGAGGAAGAGGAAGAGGAAGAGTTAGTTGGTGCCTTCACTAATGCGTGAGATGATGTAAACTTGAATGATGGAATGTGTATACCCAAAGAAACATCAATTGCACCAACGAGGGTTGGTCCAAGTGGTAAGCGGCTTGGTATTGCTTAAGCAAGGTCCTGAGTTCGAGACCTTGTGTGTGCAGTTATCCCCGTTGGGAGACTCACCCGCCATAGCCAGGTGCGCGACCCGGGTCGACCCGGATTAGGGAAAAGGATTAATAGGGGTGAACATGGGTTAGGTCTAACCTGCCGATCTGATCCAACCTGATCGGGTTGGCGGGTCGGCGAGTTGAACCCAACTGATTCACCATATATACGGGGTTGGGTCTCAGATCCAAATTTCTAAACTTGACCCGAGACCCGACTATTATTATTATTATTATTATTATTATTATTATTATTATTATTATTATTATTATTATTATTATTATTATTAATCACAATTCTTTCTTTTCTCCTCCATACCACTTCTTTCTTTCTTTAGATCCCCTTCCGCCTTCCCCTGTTCACTTTTTCCTGCGTCTGCTCCGTCGGCCAACTCTGCGTCAATCTCTGGCACCTCCCCCACCACCTCCCCTTCGCCTTCATTTCCCGCCACCAACCTTCCTCCCTCTCTCCATCCGGCTCTGCCTCTGCAGAACTCTACCGCCGTGTCCCTCAGACCTCCGCCACCGTGCCTCCACTCTCCGTTTCCATCTTAGAAGGTTTGATTTGATTTTTCCTAATTTTAACCCTAATTTTATTTTTTTATTTTCCCTAATTTTGATTTGATTTTGCTATCCTTGATTTGTTCTTCTTCTTTTTCAATGTTCCCTGATTTCAATGCTCCATCTCCCTGATTTCAATGGAATGAGGTACATAACGGGTTCTCATTACTGAGAACTATTAACTTCGTTTATGTGAGATGATTTGTTGCTAATAATAAGTGTGGAAGTGTGTTTTGCTATTGGCTATGCTGCGACAAATGTATCCTATTTTTTCTTTTATCCTAGAAATTGAAATCTTTGTTCCATGGTATTAAGAATTTTTTCTTTTTCCTGGACTGGTAGATGCCTATTGCCTAATTCTTTCTTCCTTCTTCAGCATTTGATGTATCGGAAAATGGATTCTAGGATTTAATTAGGAATTAGAAAGTGCTTAGTTGTTAAATTAAAATTGTTTTGGATACTCGTACCATGTCATGAAGTTTATCAAGAGAAGCTATTTGCTATATATAAGTTGCTGCAAACGAATATGTTTGATAAAATCATAGATTAAACTTGATAAAATCACTCTTTTTTATTAAAAAAATGAATTTTTCTAAAAAAAAATTAGTGGCTAAATAATTATAATTTTAATTTATTTAGCAACTAAATTACAATTACTAGTCAAAAAATTTTCAGCTCTAATACACAAGATCTTTTTTACTAGGCGTGTGTAAAGCATACTTTGCATATTTGTTAATCTACATAATTAATTTAAAATATAATTTTGTTGGACCCATTTTAGTACAAAATATAAAATTGTTTACATAATAGTTCAATTGAATTTACATTAATTTATAAACAAGTAATTATATAACAATTAAATTTATATAAGAGTACTTAAATGTCACTTTCATGCTCGCTCCAGCTAGCATCGTCATCTTCATCTACGAACAACTCATCATCTAACAATAATGTTGGTTCAATGTCTTGCTAGTACACTTCGTTCAAACTTGGACCAGAATTCAAATCAACGTTCGGACCAACTTCCTTGAAGTTCACAAACATATCAATGTCACTCAGATGTGTCTTATAATTTTCATATAAAGAAAACATTTGCTGCACTTGGAAGTCATTCGATATCGTAATAGGTTGATATTTAATCAACACATTATGAAAAACACTGGAGATTTATATCTTATTCTTGTCAAACTATTTTGAAAATAAGAAAAAATTACACCACCCAAATCTGAGAATGACATAGACAGTCAAATTACAATAAGCTTGGCATCATTTTCACTAAACTCAACACCCTCGATATTATTCTTTTGCACAAAACCATTATAACAAATAAACGCAACAACACCTTCCGGATTCATTTTTTTAAATCAAAACAAAAGCACAAACAACTAACAAGAGAATAAGAGGATGAAGAAGAGAAAAATAGGAATGAGAAAATGAGAGAATGAAGAAGAGAAGAATGAGAGAATGAGAAGAGAAGAAACACAAATTCTATTTATAGAGCATGCCCTGGATCCCCCCTTAATTTATTTTTTTTATTTTAGCAGATGCTAAAATTGCCACCTTGCACGACATTTTTCATACCCTGCCGTGTTTGCCATTTTGCTTTATTGAATTGAGTATCTTATTACATACAGTTTTTTGAGGTTTACTGCAAAAAAGAAAAGAAAAGAAAAGAAAAAGCCCAACCTGGGGCTCTATCCACGTGCCTGTTGAAGAATGAATCGGCAACTCATAGGCAGTGGCTTGGTTAAGGGAAACCACTGGAGCCGTAGCAAAAGCAAGTCTTCACAGGACAATTGTCATGAACGAATGAATCAGATTGAATTGGAAAATGGAAAGATTTGTACAAGTTATACCCTTCGTCACCACTTTGCAAAAAATCGTTAGGTATCAATATGTTAGACACCTGTGACTCAATTGGTGGAATAGTATCTCTCTCCAAGAAAGCATGGTGGAGATTCCAATACCTACCTCCGCCCATACATTTATAAATTTTTGATCATAAACACATTACAGGCAATTGTATTTTATGGACTAATAAAAATTCCTCAACAAGTTGTTATGGGTTAGTACCCACAGCCAAAAGTTTAGTCTTGACTGGGGAGTGAGTTTCAGTAGTTAGTAGTTACCATCATCCAAGTGTATTTACTGGAGAGGGTGAGCTATACAAACACTAATCATGCATCATAAAATCTAATTAGAACTGTCCTTATCCTAATAAAATACTATCTCTCTCTATCAAAGATAATTCACCTGTATCTTTCCGTCCTAATAATTTTTCTTAAGAAAAATAAAAAATTCTGCATTAATACATTCAAAAATTAACGAATTAAAATTTGCAATCAACTGTTAGTTAAAGTTCAAACCAAAAGAGAAATGCTTAAAAAAAAGTACAAAAATCCATCCATGACTATCATTTTTCTGCTGAGTTAAACTCAGGTGGAGAACTACAAATAAGTGTAAGAAAAATATTTATTTTAATTCTTAAAAGTATAAATCCGAGTCACTTTAATCCTTGAAATTCAAAATCAAACTTTTTAATACTTGAAATTGTAAATTGCAAATCAAATTAATTACTCAATTCATTATCATTATTGTATTATCACGTTTCACTAATTTTTTGCATTAAATGAAAATGTGATAACAGATGTTGTGTGACAACATTAAAGGTTAAAAATATGGCTATGACGATATTTAAAGCTACAAATCTTAGTTGTTATTACAATTTCATTTACCACCATAACTGCTATGGCGACTTCATTTGTAATTTCAAGTGCAACTACAACTCATTTGCAGATAATACATTAATGATATTGAACTAAGGGACTAATTAGACCAACAACTTACAATTTCAAAGATTAAAAAGTCAAATTGTGAATTCCTAAGACTAAAGCTTACACTTTCATGAACTAAAATGAGCATTAACCCAATAAGAGTACTACAAATATAATGTGAACGACATCATTCAGGCAACAACTCTGTATGTAGCATGTATAAAAATAGATAATCTGAGACATGAAATGTATTGTTGCTATATAATTTTTGATATTTTGTGTATTTTTAGTATAGGGACTTAACAACATAGAAAGGGGATAGAAACCTTCCCAAAAGGAAAAGGTGACCTAAGAGAGAAAAGGGAGAATCCTAAAGAGGAAGAGAATAGATGACATCATAATTTTCCATGCCTTCAATTGATGCCTTAACCCCTATTTGTAGTAAGCTAAACTCCACCAATTGGACTAATGAGCTTATTTGGGCCAATTTCCACTTAAACTCATTACAAGCTCATGTGATGCTGCTAATCTCATTTATTATAAGGAAATCAATATTCACTCCCCCAACCCCTGAAAATAAAAGATGAAGAAAGAAACAAGCCAACAAATAGAACTCGATATCACTTCCAGCAATGAAGACAGAATTATATGATAAGCAATTCTATGCTTAGGGTAACTAAACAAAATTTCTTTTCTTTTATGAGGAAAATTTCTTTTCTTTTATTTGCTTTCAATGTACATGTCAAACTATGCCCTCAACATGTCCATGACAAATACCCAATTCTGTTTCCCAAAGAAAACCTTGATACATTTGCATATATTCACACAGACACACCATGTTAGAATTACATTTTGCTGTTATGCCTACCAAATAGTGAATGCCGACCTTCAGCAATCAGTTCTCCTGTTGCTTTATTTTTAAGGAGAACAAGTGTTGCAGAATAACCTCCTTTCTTTCCTAACAGCCTAGAAGTAATCTCTAGTTCATCCTGCAATAAAATATAAACATTAGCCACAATACGCAATATGTGAAACAGTAACAGTATATGTCACATCCTAAACATCAAAGCTTATATTGCAAGAGCGCTTGTTGCTGTGCACATAAGTAAGGAGAAAGAAGAGCATGGAATTTGGGAACTGGGTTGTGGTGCAAAATCAACCCAGTTGTAGACGAATACTATGGAAAAAAGCTTAAAATAAGAACAGGCTCTATAGCAAGAAGCTACAAACAAAACACACGCCAAAAAATGAGGCACCCAGTATGAACCTAAACAAAAGTACAGGATATATGGTCACGTGGGGGACATGCTAAGAGCAGCCTGGCAGGGAATTGATGGACTGTTGGATAGCAATTCTATAAAGGCATTATAGTGCACGCTATAAGTAATAGGTGATTAGCACAAACCAGGAAACAAAATTTTATTGCTTTTACTGTTTTCACTATTTTCTTCGCAAACTTTTGAAAACAGAAAACACATGAAATGAAAAATGAAACCTAGCAGACTATTGATGATCATTCACAATAAAAATGGGTGGAGTGCTATTTTGTATATACTTTGGAATAGAGTGCAATTTTAAGAAACCTCTAGGATAGTTTGTGTTAATTACCCTACGTAATAAATACTGTTAAAATTGACGTGTGAGATTAAATGTATTCAACCATGTGATTAGAATAGTATTGGTAATAGAAGTTACATCATTGGCAATAATAGTCAATTTTCACTAATGATGAGTATGTTGAGTGCATAGCAATCAAGCATTGAACATATTGAACTGAACCTACGTAATTTTGTGAAAGTTCTCTCCTTCTCTTCTTCTACAAATTCAACAAATACGAATGACAGTACCAATTTACAAACTTCCCCAATTCTATTCCTATAGAAACTAGCATAAAAAGGCCTAAGGGTAGACTTGGTAGAAGAGATGCATGGTTCAATCCACGGCACCTATTACAGTAGGCTAAAACTAATGATGCATCCTTGCAATATGCAAGATCTAATAGATACATAATAATGGTCAACTTCCACCATTTCCTCTCACTTTCACTAATACAATGTTAGTATCCTGTAATTCTAAACACTACATGGGAGGAATAAATGATTCGGCTGAAAGTTATGAGAAAGCTGACTCAGCTGGAATAAAGGAGGACTGTAGAGACATAAAGTAGGGAATTATATGGGAGGAATTACAGAGAAATAATCAAAGACTTACACGGAGGAGGAATTATAGGGTGAGTACAGTAGAGCAATCACTCAAGGAATCATAGGGGAGGAATCATGGGATGAGGAAAACATAAAAATAAATTGGGATGACTAGGACTGATAAAATAGGGGCTGTTGCATTCACTATATATGGAGAAATAATTGATCAAAAGAAATTAGGCAAGAACTAAGAGGAACTAGGACAACTAAGGGCCCGTTAATACCCAGGCTTGTTCTTTATTTGTTCTCTTTACTTTTTCTGCATTTCTACTTGTATTACTTGCTGCCTCTGGTTCTGAGACTGAATTTACCCACTGAAAATATCAATTCCTTCATTAGTAAACAATATTTTCAGTCTATATATTTGAGTAAATACAAGGTTCCTATCCTACAAGTAGTCAAGTATAACCATGCTCAACCTAGCAAAATAAAATGGACCAAGACTACAAAGCCAGACATCAAATTAAAAAGGCACATACAACAGATGCTATGACTTACATCAACGCGAATAGTTGAAAGAAAAGAAATGGACATGTCAACTGAAACATTCATGGGGAGACCCTCAACATGGACAACAGCACCTCCCACCTCATCAACAAGATTCGCAATTGCACCGTTAGGCAAATTCCCATTCTTGTCCTGCAAAGAAGCAAACCACAATATGTTACACAAACTAAAAGATCTTCAACAAAAATATATAAGCATAATAAATAAGTTACCAGGCTTCAGTTCAAAGAAGGGAATCCAAATCAAATTTCTTCTAAAAATTTAAGGGTATGTTTGGTTTTTGTTCCCACTCCCTGTTTTCAGTCTTTTTTTTTTCCCCTTCCGATTCTGTTAAGTAAATAGTGAAATGAAAAATCAGAAAAATGATTTTATTTTTTCCCATGTTTACTTCACAAAATCATGAACAATAGAAAACAGAATAAAAAACGAAAATGAAAACAGAAAATGGAATCAGAAACCAAACATACCCTAATATTCTAAGTAGTGAAGACGCATTTCCTCAGCAACATTTCATACTTGAAACCCAATAGTAGAAGGCAGCAAGAACTTTTCCCGGGCTATTATTGTGACATACCCAGTAAGAACTGAGCACTAAAAAAAAAAGACCAATATTTCAACCCAAAATATTCCTAACCATAACCATGGATAAGCTTATGTTCACGAAATCTAACGAAAGATTAAAATTTCACACGATTGGGGATTTCAGGAACAGAAACATTCCAAAATTTTTAATAATAAAATTATGATCAAATAGAAAGAATAAAAAAACGATAATGACAATAATAATAATAACAAAGTAAGAGAATGAAAGATATGGAATAAGTGATGACGGTGTTTGGTTACAGTGAGGCGAGGAGGGACTTTGAAAGAGCACGAGACGAAACCGGGTCGGACTCGGTCAACTCGGATGCCTCGGAGGTTGAAGTCCTCGTAGAGACTTGAGGTATCGCCGGGCCTCAGGGAAGGAACGGAGCTAACTCGCGATAAAGCTGCTGATTCTTCCTGGCTCAGCTGATATAGTTCCCTCCCCTTCTCCATCTTCGTCTTTCCCATTGTTTCTCGCACACTCTCCGGCTCTAAGGTTTTCTTTTTTTGTTTTTGTTTTTTTTCCCCCAAGAGATTTGGGGATTTTATTTTGTACAGCGAGTTTGTTTGGGCTTAAATGGGCTTTCAATTGGGCATCCCAATTTTATTTTATCATTTTTTGTCATTTTTTGTATTTCAGGCTTTGATTGGTGCAATGCATAGAAAAAATTATTAGACATGACAATTTTATCCACCCCTGTGGATACTCCTAGATAATACTCGTGATAGGGCAGATAGTTTTTCACCCGAGTTCAAGACCTTGTGTACACAGTTATCTCTGCTAGGAGACTCACCCGCCATAGCTAAGTGCGCGACTCGGATCGACTCAGATTAGTCAAGGCTAAGTCTTGGATACCGGGTAAACAACCTAAAAAAAATAATGAGAATGTATATTTTCTATATCTGCTCATTAAACGGGGTGGGGAGGGAATCATTATTTCTATACTTATAGAATCCGTTATGAATACATGTTTAAATTACCAATAATTATACATTATATATATTATGAAACTCTTGTTTTATCAACTTTTATATTGAATATCCTATATTTCTTTGGGTGCTCTAGTTTTTATTCATAATCCATTGTTTTTTAGTTTGGTCAAATTAAGAATTGTTACTATTTAGATTTGCAATTGCCCTGTTAGGCAAATTCCCATTCTTGTCCTGCAAAAGAAGCAAACCACAATATGTTACAAAAAGTCACAAATCTTCAACAAAAGTATATAAACATGATAAAAAAAATGAAGGTATCGAACTTCAGTTTAAAGAAAGGAGTCCAAATCAAATTTCTTCTAAAAATTTAAGGGTATGATTTGGTTTCTATTCCCATTTCCTGTTTTATGTCTATTTCTTGTTTCTTTTTAAGATTTTGTTAAGTAAATAGTGAAATAAAAAACATAAAACATGATTTTGTTCTTTTCATTGTTTACTTCACAAAATAAAGAAAAATGAGAAACAAAATAAAAAAGGAAAATGAAAACAGAAAATGGAGTAAAAAACCATAACAACACGAATGTTGTGAATGTAGTAGGGAGGCATATGACCCAAGCAGTGATGCAACTGGTTCAATAGTTGACTAACGATAGTGGGAACGAAAATGTAAACGGTCACATTGGGGCAAATTTGGACTATTTTTGCCTGGATTTCCGTAGGATGAACCCTGAAGCTTCAACATGGCCTTTTAGAACACTCTAACTAGCTACTTATGCTTAAGTTGTAAGTAACACTCGCTAGTTTGTTACTTTTTGGCTAGGTTACTGTTAGACTTTTGAAAATATATTTAGTTGCAAAAATATGGACCAATTTAAAACTTTTCTCGCTTTGAAACGAAAATGTGAGCTATACCCATGACATGGTTAATCGGACTAGCATATTAGCTAAACTAATCGTACACTATGACATACATCAATAAACATTTAATAATCATGCATAAACATACATTCATTAGCATAAGAGTATGTACATTAAGTGGTCCCAAAATTTCACATATGCCACATATATATTTACATCATTTAAAGCCACACATGGGACCTATAGTGTAGCTACCCCCACCAGCCCCATGCGACAAAAGAAACATGCACAAAGAGCCTAATACTGCTAAATTATCCAATTGCTATGACGACAACATGCCCTGCGAAAACACCGGACATCAGAAATGACGCTTCCTACCCCTAGCACTGCCAAGATTTGAACTCGCTGCCACGCATGCTCCCGAGGATGTCCTGCCGACTTTTCTTGGTAACTTGAGGAGGGTGGGGATGAGAATTATATTCTCAATGGGTCCCTAAGCACTAACTAGGTGTCAACACATAGGGTTCCAGCCATTCGGACCATCTCTAAGTGATCATACAATCATATAAGGTTTATTTATTTATCTTAACCTAGTTTCGAATAGTTTCTAGTTAGCCCTAATCTTTTCATTAACTTATTAAGATGTAATAGCAAGTATCGTCATAGAACAAAACTTTAAACATGCATGGAAACATTATAACATGGCATTATTCCTAACATCCTTTGCTCACTTTCTTCTCAATTTCTGAAATGATTCTCTATAAGATTCAACCTCTTCTTTCTATTCATCCTTCCATTCTTAATCAGTCTTCTTCTACTGTTCCCCTTAGTACACCTAGAATGTACCACCCCTCCGGACAATGTACCACTCCTTGGTAGAGTGACCAACTATTTGCGTTGGCTCAAGGGAACACCTCACATTATTCATAGATTTTATACCCTTCGATATGCCTAGGGGGAGGTTTACCCACCCAAGGGCATACGATCTTAAACATTTGGTGGAGTTGAGCCCAATCTGTGGTAGCAAACCACATATAAACCTAACATCATCAGTCATGATCAAAAGGATTTATCTTCTATCCTTTCAGCACACCTGGAGCCCTCTGAAAAATGCACAACTCCTTATTAGAGTGACCAACAAACTACATTAATCCAAAGGACATTTATCTTCTTTCCTTTCCATACACCTGGAGGGTACCACCCCTTCAAAAAATGTACAACTCCTTAGTAGAGTGACTAACTAATTGCATTAGTCCAAAGTACACGCTCCACTTGGGAAGCATATTATCTCTTTAACCCTTATAAGTGTGTTATTTAAAAACGTATTATGAATATCTCCTTAGATGATGGCCTAATATTTCTTTTATTCTTAAAATGTCTTATGGAATTTACCTCGATTGAGGACTTAAATAGTCTTTCACTTGCTCTTTGGAAAATCATATAACACACTTATATAGGGAGTAATGTTATCATTCTTTTACACATTATTATAGCCTTCACATTACTCAATTTTTCTTTTAATGCATAACTTTAAGCATTATAACGAATACTAACATGGGCATAGTCTAAACAGACAGTTTATCATAGATATCATCACTTATAGCAGTAATACCCAATCAAACATATTTCAAAGGAATCGGGAGTATAAATGAGTTAACTTATCCCTGACCAAAGACTAGGAATTGTGGTTTATGGTTTGGTTCTAGTGAGCTAATCCTCCTCAGTTTTTCGCCCTTGTTACGTAGCCCATACCAACCTTATCTCATTGATCTGCGTTGTCCATTTGTCTCTTTCCAATACGAGGCTCTGTCCACGATGCAGAGAACCTATTTTCTTTTCAATGGGAGTCCAAATTCCTAAGTTTTTCAAATTTCCATTTTACGAGAATTAACCCGATTACCCAAAAAACTTAGTCCTCTTGCAAAGATAGTTTTAATTTATCAAAAAGAACTTCAAAACGTCCATGTTTCAAAACGTCCCATTGGTTCTGTGCATGATCGCTCGGTCACTAAGGGTCTCACAAGAGTTCTTACCCCTCAACCTCCCCCACCAATTGTAGGTTAGAACATATAGTAGCAATGCATGGAGATCATTGCAGCGATGTCAAAATTCTTGAGTCAACAGTCACCTTGAGGTGAAACTATCCACAGGATTTGTTAGACCTTATTTTTAAATTTGTAATCGAGTCTGCATCTAGAGTTCTTTAATTGTATACTGACGAGATCTTCAGACAAATCGCATATTTTACATGTATATTTGTATTTATTGTAAATAATTTATGTTTATTCAAAAAAAGAAAAATTTTATTAGTTTTTAATCGAAGTTAAAATGCATTTTTTTAAAAGCATTTCTTAGAGGCTTTCGTAAGGGAACTAGTCATTTGCGTGTTGGTAATGATTTTCGGGTCATTATAGCGTGTGTGCAGAAAATTTTGTGCATTATTATTCATAAGTTTGTGCACATCAGTTCAAAAGTTTGTGCATCTTCTTTAAAATGTTTGTGCATGGTTGTGAGTGATTTTACGTGCTTAGAGTGTGAGATAGGAGTAAGAGAGAGCGTGACAGTTACTTTTCGCTATTTAATTTAGTTCCGTATGTGAAAATTATTTGTGCATGTGTATATAAATGTTTGTACATTTGGTGCCACTATGTATATCATATATATATATATATATATGTCATACGGTGACTGTATGGTGCAGCAAAACCGGTGCGCACCTGCCATTATTATAAAATAAAAAGAAAATGTGCACACGTTTAATTAATAAATTTTCAATGGAACAGTGGTCATCATTATAGTAGTTTAATGAGATGAACTGCTACCAACTCCTCAAATCTTTGGTTTTCAAGAATGGAACTTCTTTTGATCTACTACTACAATAATCTGCCAATGCCAACAATTTGTGAAAACCATTCTTCAACAATAAATATTTGTTGGGCTAACATCAACGTCCCAACTCAAGCACTTGTGTCGCTTATCACCCACCATCTCCACTGTTTTCCTCGTGAGTTCCTTCCTAAAAGAACTCATTGAAAAATCTCAGGTGACTAGGGAGGTACACTGTTGGTTAGTTTCATGACGGAATCGATCAAATTTAATTGGATTAATTTAATTGAATTTTAAATTCTTTTCAACAATTGAATTTTAGCTATTCTGATCAAGATTGAGTTTATTTGATTTGATTAGGATTATCGGTTGACGTAAAAAATGATGAAATTGTATTTTTTTAATAAATTTTATCCTGATAACAATTATTAATAGTGTAAAACATGATTATAATTTACATTAATTAAATGTTTTGAGTTTTTTTCACTATCTGTTTTGTAGAGAATTTTCACGTTAAAATAATTTTCATTGAACTCTACTGAATCTTTTTTTAATTTAAATTTTAAATTTCACTAAATTTATTCCATTTAAACTCACTAAATCTCTTTTAATTTAAAATTAACATCTTTTTTACCTCTAACATTTTAAAAATATACAAATAAAAGTTAAATAATTTTAATAAATAATAAGATCAACAAATTTAAAATAATTTCTATACAGGCACTTAACTAGTATATATAATGACGATGTTAATAGATAAATTCCTTAAGATATATATAAAAATATTTGATGGGGTGATCGAGTTAGATGTTTAGATGATTTGGTTAAAAAAATCATGTAAATTCAAAACCGAATTAATAATATATAATTGGTTTAATTTGTTTCCGTTTGAAATTAAACTTATTGCCCGAACCAATTCTATTGATTTAATTTGAATTTTCAGGTATCGGACCAATTTCATCCACTTACACCCCAAATAATTTATGGGAAACAAAAATATGTTTGAATTGCTTTCTTAACATGATTTCTAGATATAATTGGTTTCTCAGCATCATAACAAGGTCTCGGACTTCTGCAGAATCTGTTAGAAGCCCCGTTTATTTAATTGTTTTCTTCTTTTATTTACTTGACTAATGCCAACGAAAGTAGCTGGGTTTCACCCAATTGAAAGAGAAGCATTCTACAACTGAACTTAACAAACTTTTACCACACCATATATATCAACGATTCATTTTTTAAATGTTTCCAGTTACCAAAAACTTCAATGGAAGTTGCTTAGATTTTCTTAATTTGTTGTGGCGTACATGTCATCTCCTTGACTTAAATGAAAATCCGGTAGAGAACGGTCTATGATCCATTATGCGCCAATTGGTATATGTTAGCTGGGAATCGTTGTACTTTACCCCCTATATGGTTATACCAAACCCAGCATCTCTGATGTGACCACCTAGTCCATTAGAAAGGAAATTGAATAGAAAAAGAGGCTCTTCAAATAGTGTCTTAGTTGATGGATAACTACTTTATGTGTTGCACAAGATAAACTAATAGAACTTTCTGGCCATCTTCTTTTTGTTCTCTCGGGTGTGGACAATTTCTCACTAATAAATAAGCATCTTAATATTTTTGTTTTGACATTAATTTAATTTTCACTTTTAACATTAATTTGGTCCTAAAAAAATATTTGACATTAATTTAATTCTAATATTTTAAAATTTGACATCAATTTAGCCTAATATTAATGTGAACAAAAAATCAGTAAAATTTGATGGTCAAACTATATTGGCGTCAAATTTTAAAATGTTAAGACTAGATTAATGTAAATTCTTTTTAAGGCTAAACCGATGTCAAATGTTAATTAGTTTTTCTTTATTATTTGTACTTATCCGACCACAAAGTATTCATTCAACCAACTGAGTAAAAGGACATGACAACTGAGAGTGTGGCTCCTTTATAAGGTTGTCCCTCCTTCCTCAATTTGCATTGTGCATTCCACAAAGTAGCTATAGCCATTCAAAGGCAAAAAAAAGTTAGCGTCTCTGTTTTTGTGTGGAGGCAGAGACAATTCAAAAGGGTGTTCCATGGAGATGCCGTGGGTTCGAATCATAGTGCTACTAGCAGCAGCTTGCATGCTTCCCCTATCAGCTGAAGCAATGGTTCGCCACTACAAGTTCAATGTAGGTGCATTAATTAATTGGCAGTTTTAATTATCATGTCATGCTATATAGCATTATAGGAATCAAGTTTATCAAATTCAGATGTTCTTAAAGATGTTTCCTTAAATTAATGATATCAGAAAATCTACAAGATAAAGATTTTGTTTATTCTTACGAGAGTGTCGTAACGGTACTTGTTAAACAAACAAAAATAAAGTGTTTTTGATTTTAATGCCTTCAATACATTTGAATGTGAAACATTTTATCTGTTTTAATGTAAACTTGTTTTCCCCGATTCTTTAATAAGTGGTCCACTGCTTAGCAAAACTCAGAAAAAATCACATTAAACGAACATGTGCATAAAAAATGATGTAACTCTTGAAAAAAATTAAGCATGCATATAATTGCCTCCTGGAAAGTGTCTATACGTCCATCAACTATGCTGTCTTGAAATAACAGAAATGAGAACTTTTTCATGAAAGTAGTGTAGCACTCTGAAACTATTTATTGCTGCATGAAAGAACGCAAGTGCTATGTGTAGGATGTAGCAAGAGCAGTTGGTCTCTTATTGATGAATACAGTTGAAAAACAAGCCTTGTAAGATAGCATAAGCCACCATACAGGTATAAGATAGCTTGTCTTTTTTCTATTATTGTTGTCACTTGTAATTATTAATACCTTATAATAGTTAGGTCCTCTTGACACCTTGTAAAAGTGCTGGTGGATGTTGTTGTTGGGCAATGCAAGGCACTCAAGTTTTGTAGTTGTTGCAGCCTTGCAGTTACACAGCAAAAAAGTTTTACCAGAGTTGTTAAAATGATATGCATAGATAGATATTAATTATTAGATGAATCAGTGTTAGTCCCGTTTTGTTTTATTCAACAATTACCATTATTTCCATAAAAGGAAAAATTATGTTTACATTAATTGGTTAATGTTCTGCCAACAAGTATTAGCTCAACTGCCATTAGTTTCTTCCTTTTCCTAGAGATTTTGAATTCGAGCCTCTTAAACAAAAATGAATTGGTTCATGTTGCTGTACACAGGTGGTGATGAAGAACGCCACAAGATTGTGTTCAACCAAGCCCATAGTAACCGTGAATGGGAAGTTCCCTGGCCCCACCATCTATGCTAGGGAAGATGACAATGTTTTGGTAAAAGTGGTTAACCATGTCAAATACAATGTCAGCATCCACTGGTGAGTTAGTTATCTGCAATTACTATCTCCAATCATATAGCCTTAATTAATTTAATTAATCTTTTAGCCTTTTTCCTAACTAGTTCCTTTTTTATTTTAAAATAAAAAATTAATTATTAAAATTGAACACAGGCATGGAGTGAGACAGTTGAGGACAGGTTGGGCTGATGGGCCAGCATACATAACCCAATGTCCAATTCAACCAGGCCAGACCTATTTTTACAACTTCACCCTCACAGGACAGAGAGGCACACTTTGGTGGCACGCACATATCCTATGGCTTAGGGCCACTGTCCATGGTGCCTTGGTCATCTTGCCCAAGCTTGGCGTTCCTTACCCATTTCCCAGACCCCATATGGAACAAGTTCTTGTATTAAGTCAGTTCTTTTACCCTTTCACCTTATCATTCAGTTCATAACAAGTTGTTTGAAAAAATTGATACATTCTTAAAAAAAAAATGTATATGAACAATTGATTGATTAGGGTTAGATGGTCATGAATTTGGGAAAAAAGGAATCATGGTAATTACTTTACTTTGAAACTTAGCATTTAGTCTTGTAGGATTGCAATCAAATCAACCATACTTCATAATTCTCACGGTATTTTTAATTTGGTTCAGGTGAATGGTGGAAATCAGATACTGAAGCTGTAATCAACGAAGCCTTAAAATCTGGATTGGCCCCAAATGTCTCTGACGCCCACACAATCAATGGCCGCCCAGGGCGTGTTCAACAATGTGCCTCACAAGGTGAAACCAACGAACCTCTGACCCTTACATTTTAATATAACTAGATTTAGACTCGCGCAATGCGCGGAAAAAAATAAAATTATCAATACATAGATTCGGATATTATACAGTATACCATAGAATACTATAAATATCAAACTCAAACACATAGTATATACTTTGCTGATAAAATTGTGAATATTGCAACCCATTATTGCAATCATACTGAAAATCATTAACATGTTCTGAAGTCTCAATAGTCTTTGTGCCTCCTTTTTATGCGAGCATTTTCATATTCCTCTTCAATTTGGATATTTTGTAGACTAGTTATTGTTACATATTGTGATTGACTAACACTCTAACGACATATGAGCACTATAAGAGGTGAGGTAGACGTTATCATCCTCAGAAGGGGCCTTGAGCCTCCGTGTAATTTTCCAAAGAAAATGATAATAATTAATTTCATATTCAACTTTGTTTTTATATATGTGTAGGAGGATTCAAACTCCAAGTTGAACCTGGAAAGACCTACTTGCTTAGGATAGTCAACGCTGCACTGAATGAGGAGCTCTTCTTCAAGATTGCAGGGCACAAAGTCAGAGTCGTAGAGGTTGACGCAGCCTACACGAAGCCCTTCAACACAGACACCATAGTCATAGCGCCCGGCCAGACCACAAACGCTCTCCTAAGAGCCAACCGGGCAGCTGGCAAATACATGGTGGCGGCCTCGCCCTTCATGGACGCTCCAATCGCGGTGGACAACGCCACCGCCACCGCCACGCTGCACTACTCGGGAACATCCCTCGGCTCCTCCATGACCACCCTCGCCTCCCTCCCTGCCAGGAACGCCACCCCAGTCGCCACCAACTTCACCGACTCCCTCAGAAGCCTCAACTCCAGAGAGCACCCCGCCAGGGTCCCGCTGAAGATTGACCACTCCCTGCTCTTCACCGTGAGCCTCGGCGTGAACCCCTGCGCAACTTGCGCCAACGGCAGCAGGGTGGTCGCGGCCGTCAACAACGTGACGTTTGTGATGCCCGAAACCGCCCTCCTTCAGGCGCACTTCTTCAACACGAGCGGGGTCTTCCGGGACGATTTCCCCGGCAGGCCTCCGGTGGCGTATGACTTCACGGGGAAGCGGCAACCGTCAAATTTGAGGACCAACAGAGGCACGAGGGTGTATAGGCTCGCGTACAACTCCACGGTGCAGCTGGTGTTGCAGGACACTGGGATGATCACGCCTGAGAACCACCCTATTCATCTTCATGGGTTCAACTTCTTTGTTGTTGGCAGAGGACAGGGGAATTTCAACCGCAAAAGGGACGCCAAGGATTTTAACCTTGTGGATCCTGTGGAGAGGAACACGGTAGGGGTGCCATCAGGTGGGTGGACAGCTATCAGGTTCAGGGCTGATAACCCAGGTAAAGATATGTCGAGTCAATTTTGTTTTCAAAATTGAGGCTAATATATTAATAGAGAGATAATTAGTGAATGCGTTTTAATGTATGATACACATGGTGTTGTGTTTTTCTTTTCTTAGGGGTCTGGTTCATGCACTGCCACTTGGAGGTTCATACAACGTGGGGATTGAAGATGGCATTTGTGGTGGACAATGGTAAAGGACCGAATGAATCTATATTACCGCCGCCTAGTGACTTGCCCAAGTGCTGATAATTAAGTTGTGACTAATGAGCAACCTTTGCTTGAGGAATAAGGAGGAAGAGGGGACTATATTAGCCGCAAAAACAAAAGGGGGGAGGAAGCTGTCAAGGCTAACAATAAGATCTATCATTGAGTCTCAACTGACGGATAAGTTGCTAATAGCAACGACATACATAAGATCAGTTAACATGTTTTCACTTTCTATTTTATTTCCCTTTCATTTATTCATTTTTTTCCACCACTGATTGTACTTTTCATCTTTCTCCTTCTTGAGTTTCTTGAATGATTATATTTGATTTCATGTAATTATGCACACAGTGCTAATCAAATTTTAAAGAAATTTAAGATGAACTGCCTTCTTCACTTTGCATCGGAAGCTCTGTTTACTAATTTACTTGTCTACTAACAAATTACCTGCGTTGTATATTGTTAAAGATTGAATTTAAGTTTAGAAAATTGTTGATAATATTCTTATATAATGTATAAAATAAAGTGTGTGTGTGTATATAAACACAACATAATAAAAATTTGTCAAGGTTAGTTATTTAAACTAATACAATGATAATAAAAGTTTGAGAAATTAACTTATAATTATCATAATCATTACAGGCATGGTTATTAAACTCGCGAGTTTAAGTAAACTCGTGGAGCCTCCGTAAACTCGGATCGTAAACTCGTACGAGTTTACCTATTATAAAAAAATATTTTAAAAATTATTGTGCTACAAAAATATATTTAATAAAACTTGAAATTCATAAATACTTTTAACTCCATAATAAAGCACTAATAAAGATGAAATATATGAGTTCTAAGTTCAATTCATAGATAATATATAATACATTTGTTTGAATCAGAACATATCCTCCTCTACATAAACTTAATGATAAGTAAAATCTATCAACACAAGAAAGAGGCGATATATTGAGCAACCAACATAGCAAATGTATATAAAGAACAATGTCATTCATTCTTGACAGAAGTAGTCTGCTTCGAGCCGACAACAAAGAATTCGGTGATGAGTTCGAGGGGCATGCCCTTTGTTTCTGGAACCTTTAATAACACAAATATCCAGGAGATGACACACACAACAGCATAAATATCGAA
>QANU01007451.1:59505-101443 GCA_003254905.1 Nissolia schottii
AAAAAAAAACTTACATTATTATAGAATCATGCGATGCCACAACAAAAGTCATTGAGTCTAAGATTCGATTTCAAAAGTCTCGCATAACATTAGATACCATTGTAAAACTCTTTTACACTAATCATGTATGACAATTAAATCCTTATTAATTTATGTGATTGATTGACGTAAAAAATACTTAATACTGATATTTTATCAAAATTAATCTCTTATTAAAAACATAGAATAACTAGATTTTGTGAATAAAAATTATTAAATGATTCGTGCACAAGTACAAAACATTGTTTTAGAATTAAAATTTAAGTATTAAAATAAAAATAACTATTCTCATGCCACCATACTAATTGCTACTTTATCACGAGGTTTTTTTTTTCCTTTCTTTTTATGGGTCAAAAGGAAGAGTTTATGATACCGAACGTTCATCTTAAAATGAATTATGAAAGACATCATGTTAAGTAAACAAAAGTTTAAATAAAATTTTAAAAATCAAACGAAATGTGGGTTTATATTCCCCGGGGAACATTTTAGTTTTTGATACAGTTCGAAAGAGAAAAAAATAACCTAATCAAATATAATTGTGGCACAAAATAGAAAAACTAAGTTGAAATTTTAATGAGTTTTTTTTTTATGGAAAAAAAAATCAACAGTTGGCTAATTATGCATGTAGGTATGCCATTGGAAATTAGAATTGCACTTTGCTTAGCCTTAGTCTCATTGACTTGTGCGGAACAGGTGAGCTTTCCATCATTCATGATGAGCTGCCAATCCCTATTTTTTCCAAACACCAGATCGAAGAAGGAAAAAAAATATAAAAACCAAAATCACTAAATTAATGAATAAATAAACCATTGCAATTTGTAAGTATAGGATGGGATTAAGATTCTCTAAAGTTAAAACTGTTAGGAGGGATATTAATTACCAAAGTTTGGAAGTTCAACAACAATAGGTTAAGTGAGAAATCACATAAATGAGTTGAATGATAAATCTTAACTCAAAATCTTACAACAATGAGTCTATAATTTTTTTCACTTGTATACTTTTCACTTAGTCCATCTTTAATGGTGTTAACGATGGCATTATCAAAAAGACTTTTAATACAAAGGACCTTGCACATGAATCTAATTATCTAATAACCATATTTCTTTGAATACTTGATCAAGTCTGATCCAAACGATCGGCTTTGATACAATTTGTTAGGAGAAAAACCTAAAACTCGAAGAGATCAATATCAATGAGTTAAGTAAAAAATCACACATATGCAGTCCGAGCACACAACTTAGTTCATTGTTAACATTGTGAGACTTTCCCTAAACCCTAAACCCTAAACCCAACAAGAATCCCTTAAACTAAAGTGAAAAAAAAGATGAAATATGTGCAATTTTAGATCAACGATTTATATTACATGTACGAGTCTTGCTAAATATTATTGTAAAAGTACACACATTTTTACTCTCTTATTCCAGAGGAATTTTCATGATCGAAATTTAATAGGATATTAAGTTTGGTATAAAATATTTTACATTTTTAATTAACCATTTTTAATTAAACATTAATCTTTATACACTTACATTATGATTCAATAAAAGTTATGAGAATTGCCGTAACGATGAATAGTTACATAATAATGAACTATGTAGAGATCTCCATATAATTTTTTTTAAAAAAAAATTTCATCCCCATAGGTTTGCTAAAATAGCAACTTGTCTCAATTTTTATGCAAAATAGCATTCCACCCCATTTAATGACTAGCCACTAACTAAAGTGTTAATTTGAAAAGAGTATTTCTTTAAAATATTCCTTCAAACCACATTTAATTATCACATAATCACGTAAAAAAATAAGATATAATTTTTTTATACTTTTAATTAAGAGACTAATTGTCACTCCTATTAAATTTTATTTAATTTATCTAAAATATTCTTCTGCCTTCCTTAACCCAAACCAAAGTAATTATTTAAAATACTATTTAGTATAAATTATGATTCTCTTTATTGGTTATATTATATACACCTTATAATTTTATCTAAATTCTTAAAAATTATTTAAAATTTTTTATTACCATTTTTTTAACAAATAAGTACTTTATAAATTTATAAATTTCTTATTTTAATATAAATCTAAAACTTTATTATCAAATTGAAGTGATTTCAACTTTAATGTATATAATTCTTTAAAAAATTAAAAAATTGAAGTGTTATGCACATTAAAATATAATTTTTTATGATAAAAAATAATTTTAAATTTTAAATTTTAACGCAATAAGAAAAAAAATCAAAATTTCTTCTATATTAATAAATAATATTATGTAAAAAATTATAAAAAATTATATTTTAAAGAATACATAAAGTTTAGATTATTCATAATACATGAAATTTGAATATAATATTCTTTATCAATTAATGATACATAATTACGTAAAGTGAAGATTAAATTCAATCTCCAAACTATTTATATTATTATGATGATAAACATAGGTTGCACTAAAATTATATAATTCATTATTGTCTCTTTTTTTTATGATTATTTAACAATTAAATTTGGTTTGAAGAAATATTTTAATGCATGCGCAATATTCCTTTCAAATTAACACCTTACTGAGTGGCTAGTCACTATATAGGGTGGGATATTATTTTGCATGATCTTGAGGGGGTGAATGCTTTTTACTTTTAAAAAAAAAACTATATTGACATTTGTTTTAAAATTTTCTATGGTCATGAATAGTTATATTATAATGAATTATATTGACAACTTCTTTAATTTCTTATTCAATCACAAAATTGTATATTGTTATGCTATAAAAATTATTCTTGTTGTATGCCTTACTTTTGGACATAGTTATTATAAAAATAATTTTGCTAGCAATTGTTATGTTAAAGAATTGAGACTGAAAACTTTAAGAAAATCTTGTCTTTTAAATTGCTCTTAAGACATTAACAAAATTCTTGTAAAAATAAAACAAATTTTATAATGCGTTTATACACAATTGAATGACCGTATTTTTTTTTGTTACGAGGAAGAAACTAGAACAGGGACAGTAATACTAGTTCATTGACAATTAAACAACTGTATAAAAACTTTTATAATTAAAAAAAAACTAAATTCTTTAAAATTATCTTTTTTTTGGGTAGAATAAAACTATTTTTTATTACGTATTGTTATTTATATTATTTTAAATTTTTTTATAAATATGCACGGAACCTATAGTATCACACCATTATAATAAGAGGGAACTTTTTGGTGTAGTTGCAGGCAGTGCCCACAAAACACATTGCATCCAATCACAGCTCACCACCCTTCATCACCTTCTTCCCTTTTTCCTCTCTCTTTTTTCCTCTCACCAAAGTGTGTTTAGATTCATTGCTTACTTTGCCTTTTTTTTCATCTCATCTTCCACATATGCTACTATTGGTCATTAGCCTTTTTCTATTTTTGGAGCCTCCTAACCCCTTTTTTTTGTGTTCCCTCTATTATTTCTTCTCTTTACCTCGTTGCTGAGGGAAGAGAGAGAAATAACAGTTAGTTTATATTTATATCCTTCTCAGTTGTTCATAGATTGCGAGTCTTTCTGCTGTTTCCTTAATTGGGTTTTTCACATTCATTGTATTTGGTTCCTACCCATTTTGGCTTTCATTGAGTTCTAATTCATTTCCCAATTAGGTTCAGCTCAAATTGCACCATTTTTGCTCGCTAAGTGTTTGTTCTCCTCCCCCCCCCNTCATTAAATTAAGTTATAAGCAGTTTATATTTCTTATGTGAGAGGGGTGAAGTTTTCTTTGGGGGTTTAGATCTCACAAGTGGTTTAAGGGTTGTCGTTTTTGGACCAAGTAGATAATAGATAAGAGTATTTAACATCAATTTCAGAGCATTCTCTCTGATATTTTTTGCTTTTATTAAATTGAATAAAGTGGGTGTTTTCTAGATTCCTAGAGAGTCTCCTACTCATCGAAAAGAAAAGAGGCTATTCTGATTCCTTTTTCATTTTCAAAAAATGCTTGTGGATTTATCCTTGACGTTATTGTTGTGGTAAAACCACCTCCTCTCTGAATTCATTCATTTTTCTCTCTGCCCTTTCTTTTGTGAAGTCCTTGAATTGAGGCCTTAAACCCCATCAATCACATTGAATTAACCTCAAATTTGATGATCCCTACGTATCATCACCACTAGTTTGTTGTTTTGTGCTTGTAATTGTAGTGGTAACTTGTTTGATTTTATTTTGATGAAGTGGGAAATGGTGGTTCTTCCTCCTACACCTTACAGTCCGAATTCCAACCCCAACAGCTACAATTGGCTTGCTGGGGATGATGACAACAGGAGCACAAGGTGGACGCCACAAGAGAACAAGCTGTTTGAGGATGCTCTCGCGGTGCACGACCAGGACACGCCGGACCGGTGGCACAAGGTGGCGGCGATGATACCGGGGAAGACGGTCGGGGATGTGGTGAGGCAGTATAAGGAGTTAGAAGCAGATGTGTGTGACATAGAGGCTGGCCTGATCCCAGTTCCTGGATATGGTGGTGCTAGTGCTGGTGCTGGTGCTGGTGATGGTGCTGGTGATTCTACCTCACCCTTCACCTTGGATTGGGTGAACACTCATCAAGGGTGTGATGGGTTCAATAAGGGACTCGGCGGAAAGAGATCTTCCTCTGTGAGGCCACCTGAGCAGGAAAGGAAGAAAGGAGTGCCATGGACTGAAGAGGAGCATAAGTAACTTTTTTAGCCTTTTGCCTTCTCCATTTTTTATGTACATGTGTGCATATATACTATTATTATACATACTTATATAATGATTATTTAACTATATGTGATTTTAATATATGATATTAATGTTATGATCAGATGAGAATACATATCTGTTGGAAAAACATTGAGAGAGGATATACCATGTCCTTTGGGTTTGTTAAGTCAGATAAATTTTATTAGCCTTTTGAGGGGGGTTTAATCTTGTTGTGACATTCCTTGCAGATTGTTTCTGCTTGGCCTGAAGAAGTATGGCAAAGGCGATTGGAGGAACATTTCGCGCAATTTCGTCATCACTCGAACACCGACTCAGGTGGCTAGCCATGCTCAGAAGTATTTCATCAGGCAACTTTCAGGGGGCAAAGACAAAAGGAGGGCTAGCATCCACGACATAACAACTGTTAATGTCTCCGAAGCCGGAACTTCTAATTTGGAAGACACCAAAGGATCCATTTCACCGCAGCATTCTATGATGCTCTCACAGCAGCAGCAGCAGCAGCAGCAGCAGCAACAACAACAGCAGCCAAATTCTTCTACTGCTACTATACCAAGAGCTCATTTTCAGTGGAATAGTCAGCCAAATGGAAAAGTTTTCAGCTCTCCTTATGGTGTTAACACATATGGGGTTGCAATGCAGGGCCAAAGTCAGCACAAGAGTTCTGAGTCTTCTTACTTAGGACCTCACGCACAGAACATGGTTTTCCAAATGCAACAATCCTCACAACACTATTCATAAGTGGCTGCTTGTATTGGATTATGAATGGCTGGAACCATTAATATCTTGTGTTATCAGATCATCAACAACAGGACACTTTCTATGCTTTTTTCACAAGTCTTGTGTGAATATCTTACTTTAGAATATTGGTTAGCTCTTGGTGTGTGAACTTGGAAGAGGAAGGTGCATACCATTTGTTACTTCAGCAGATAAAACAAGTCGCCTATGTTGGGACTTGAGAGTGAGTTTTCTATTTTGTCTTACAATATTGGATTTCAATTTCAAGCCATGTTTAGAAATTACAATAGATTGCCAACTTTGATCCCATCCAAAAGAAAAAAGAAACTTGGAAGAAAAGGACTTGAAATCTGAAAAACTATCAAGGCACATATATATATTATATATGTGGAGGATACTGTTACTGGTATTATATTCAAAGATACCTTGTCAATGGTTCTTCAAAGATGAGAATAAGACCAAAACCTCTGAGGTCCTTAGTTAGTAAACGGCTAAAAAGGTATAAATAAGATTATTAATATCTTCAGTCATAAGTTAGAAAGTGTGGACATGCTAGGCAACTGTAAAGTGATTCATGCCAACAAAGAGGTAAATTGAACTTTGTACCACCATCAAGTTGTTTTTAAGTGATAACTTTCCAAATTGCATGGAGATCTTGTGATTTGTTGTAACAGACAGCAAGGAGTTGATTAATGGGATTAGTAAAAAATAAAATAAAATTATTAGAACCCTACTATTGTTACGAGACATAAGGCTCATTTGATATGGTATTAGCATTTAATCAAAACCTATTATAAGCATCCTATGTGACTTTGCTTTTTTATTTACTATTATTATTATTTTTTTATTTTGTGTGTGCGGTTTTGTTTTCTCTGTACTGAACACTTTTGGTTGTGGATTCCCATTTAAATTTTGGTTGAATCACATAGCACTGGTTACACTGCCAGGGCACTCAATTTTAGGCACCAAAGTATATGAGTCTACGCGTTGTACTCGCTTTGCTTTTCTTTCTTTCTTTTTATTTTTTTTTTCGTTTTAGAATTTAATTTAACTTTGTGTCGCTATTTACACACAAGATGGCCAAGTTGACTTAAGTTGACTTGAGTTGACCTTAATTGTAGGTGCTGAGTCTTTTGACAGGGGAGGAAAATCTAATATGGAGAGACCAATGCCGATAAGTTAAGCAAAAAATTACAGTTGAATATTATGATTTAAAACTTTAAATAAGTCTATAAGTTTTATCATTTATATATCATTTAGTTACTCCATCACTAGCTAATATAAATTTTTTTTAAACATTTACACTTGAATTTCAACGCCCACCTGTACTAATTCAAGCATAACGTACTTCAGGTTTTTGTTAATGCTTGATTATATGTATGAGATCTTAAGGGTATCCCTTAGGAAGAGGAAGATTCCTTGCTAGTGAATTAATTAATGGTTTAATTATAATTAAATGTATGGTATAAAGCAAGATTCAAGAGTGATTAGACGGGTGTTATATTCTTAATTAACAAAGAGGATTTGGTCATGTATGGAGTAGATGTTAACACTGCACGCATATAGTCCAAAGAAAAAAGCATCTTAGTGCTTTGTGATTCTATATATGTACGGAGCCATCAATTGAAAAAATAAAATTAAATGTTCCGATGTTCATTTCTTGGCTCAAATCGTTTGATCCCATTAATGGAAACAGCGTGAGTTCCTTTATTTGGCCAAAAGGAGTCATTAGCCTGTTCTTAATCAGATTTCATCATGGATTTATTTTATACTTTATATTATAGATCTCTAAAGAGGTTTTGGGATTCTCTTTGGGAAAGAAAATTCATTGACCACATGATGCATTCCTTTCAAAACAAGAATGAAGAATCTCCTCCCGGCTTCACAAAGTGTTGTGGTACCACCATAATTGACATAAAATAATTAACTAAGTGTGTGGGTTCTACTTTTATAAAATTGGTTCTTTATAAAATTTATTATATTAGTATTGATTTTTGCTAAAGTGATTTGGACTGATCTATTTTTGATAAAAATAATAAATTTCTACTTCTCAAGTCTAAGGGTTAGAATTGGTTTTGAGAATCAATTTTAACTAGAAACCAAATAAGATGAGGAGATATGAAAATTGATTTTGAATTGTCAAAGTCAATTTTAGAGCATTTCAGCTGAGTTCCAAACACACATCAATTCTAGAGCATTTCAGCCGAGTTTCCAAACACACTGTTTTTTTAGATGGAGTGTATTCATTTATGAGTAATGCTAGGTGTATAACTCAAATGTTGCCAACCATTTTGTTAATTTATGGTCTATATAGTGATATCGAGTGCACAAACTTTTACATCTACATACACAAACTTTTTTACACACATGCACAGACTTTTTTAAATATGAAACCAAATCAAACCAACCGTGTGACGCATTAAATAGCAAAAAGTAACGGTTGCATTCTCTCTCTACCTCCATACTCACACTCTAAGCGCGTCGCTCTCTACTATGCACAAACATTTTAAAGCATATGCACAAACTTTTAAAGAAGAATGTACAAACTTTTCTACGCACAAACTTTTGACTAATCAGACATATGTATAAACTTTTGAACAAGTATGCACAACCTTTCCTGCACACATGCACAAACATTTAAAAAATAAAAAATAACGAATATAATGAAAACAAAAATGAAAACTCATGGATTCATAAATAATAAGATGGAAACAAAAAAAATGATGGAACATTGGGGAAAAAGATAGAAAAAAAATAAAGAATAAGAAACAAGGAGAAAAAGTGCATATTACAGAAAGTGAGTAATACAAAAGTTAACAAATTTTGGATTGTACATAAAACATTTCTCTTCGATCATGGAATAGAAAAACGAATAACAGTCATAAGAATAAAAGCGGATCGAAAAGTTGGGGATTTTTGGATATGATGAAATACTAACTTTTGGGATTTCAGAGATTACCTCAGTGGACTTTGAGGAAATCAATTTCGCAATAGAAAGACAAGTGGAAAGTATTATCATGTAGGGCGAAGTGAGGTTGAAGTATTGTTTGGTTCTTTTTCTTGCTCTTGACAAAAAGAGAAACCATAGAAGAAGGAGCAGAGGAAAGTGACGCATTCAATGAAAGGTCTAGACATATGGGAAAGTAGCAACTCCAGGAGAGAATGACACCACGACAAGTGCTTGTAATGGCAAAACAGTGGTTAGTAGAATTGATAATCTACCTCTCTAGGTGATGTGCTCCGGTTTGGGAGGGGAGAGGAGACACTAAAACTAACCCCGGGAGAGAACCAAATTTGAATCCATTACTTTAGGGACGACTCTTGCAAGCCTCTAGATGCTCATCATGTCAGCCGCAGATTTACTTGTAATTTTTGTGGTTCTCTTAGTTTTCAAATTCTTAAGTTTCTTTTATCGTTATTTCCTTAGGCCAATGATTTGGAATTTCCCCTCTGTATTATCTTAAATATATTACGAATTTTTTTTAAAGCTTATTAACACTTATGACCCAATGATGATTCATTTTCTATTATAATAATAAATAATATTTTATGGATGAATGGACTAAATTAAGAAAATAGATGTTAGAAGACAAGAAGAAAAGTTAGGAATTATAGAACATATAGAAGCTAAACAAGAGAGTGACGGATATGATAAGAAACTTTTTTGATTAAATAAAAAAAAGGGTATCTTCATTCGTCCACGACAAGATCCATTCAAGAAATAGTCATATATTTTAGGTAAATTATGTTTTTTAGTATCAGTATCTTCATTACACAATGTAATTTTGAGTATTAGTATGTACCGTCAGAAATATCTGATGATAACAACCTTAACCCTCAATGGTGTAGTGTGTTATCATTAGATATTTTTGACGGTAATAATCATAGCCCTAAACCCTAAACCCTAACCATCTCGCGCGAGATGTTTTTTTGGTCTCATACGAGACTAACAAATCAGAAATCAAACTTGAGGTGCTAGCAGGTGACTTGCGCGAGACATTTTAGAGTCGGACATTTTCGACGGTAACAACCCTAGACCCCTAAATGTAAAGTTGAGGTTCTATAAGGTGTCTTGCACGAAATCTAATGTGACTCGGGCGAGATGTGTTACTATCGGAAATATCCTGATTGTAGCGAAAATGAAAAATTGCCAAAATTTCGCGCCATGTTTTTCTTATCGACAAAATATTTGACACAAAGCCGACGATAATTATTTAATTTAAACGATACATTTCGGTAAAGCGATTATAGTCGGACTGTTCCAATTACCGATGGTAATGTTATGAAAATTAGCTTAGTCGAATTTCACTCTCCCACAACACCATTTCACTCATTTATCTTCTCTTCTCCTTTTCTCTCATTTCCTCTCCTCTCCTCCTTCCTCCACCACCACCACCACATGCCACCACCACCACCACCACTTCCCACAACTCTTCCTTCATCCTACAAAACCACCAACACAAAAAATCATCTTCCACCAACACCACCACCACCACCTACTGCCACCACCATCACGTGTTACCACCACCACTTCCCACAACTCTTCCTTCATCTTACCAAACCACCAACACAAAAAACCCTCTTCCACCACAACCATATCCACCAACACAACCACCACCTACTACCACCACCACCACTTCTTACTAGGTCATTACATAATTACTACTCTCTTTTTATTTCATTTAATTTCATAAATAATGTCAATTTCTAATTGATTTGTTTGTGTGGTGATATGTTTATTTAGGACATTGAAGGAGCCATTCATTTTGCGGTGTGAAGAAGTCCCTAAGTTTGTATTGACATTTAGGTATGTATATATGAACGATCCGTAGGATAAAGACTTATTTTCTTAGGATAGATTTGTAAGATTGGAGTTGTATGGCTGGACTGGGGGAAGGAACGCTTAGAGTTTCTTTCCGAACTTGTTTGAATTGTTGTGCTGGCAACAATGATTACATGTTGTTTGTGGAGTTTGGAGGGAATTTGTTTTAGAATGGTTTAGGAATAATTGTGTGCAATTACGAATGCAAGCCAAGTGGTCGAATTGAGTTTGATGACACAGAATCTTCAGACAATACATTTGATCAAGCATATCAACTGCCGGAGCCTATTCCGGCAACGATAATTGTTGATTCTCCATTGCCTACGACATTAGCCAGTAGTCTATTTGATGATCATCTTGACATTGTTGAACTCCCTACCCTCGAACAACATGCAAGTGATGAAGAAGTCAATGTTTACAATGATAGCGAAGAAGAAGAAGAAGAGGTCGATGATGAACTACGTTATGAAAGTTACAATGACAGTTTTGAACTTTCAGAATAATATATGTAATTATTTGAGAATTTGAAACACAATTTCATTTGAATATTATGTATAATTTCTTATTAAGTTTTATTGCACAAATTCATCTCTTAGTAGTTAATTATTTATAAGGATAGATTATCATTTATATATTAAAATAAATAGCTAACTATTTGGTTGTATATTCTATATAATTTTTTTATTATATTTAATAAAAACATTAATTTTATTAATTAATTAAATGTACCTCTATTTAATAAAATTTTAAATTATACCTTTTTAATTTTATATGCATTGTCATATTTTGGTACTACTAAATTATTTATTATAATTACTAACATATTGTTCAATTTAATATTTAATATTTATTTAATTCAATAATTATATAATTATATATTTATTTCATATATAATTTATAGAATTAAATAATTTATTATTTAATTAAATAATTATATTATTAAACATATAATTTATTGCTTTAAATAATAATTTAATATTTGGAATAATAATAAAAATAAAATAATAATTAAATATATTTTTTTAAAATTAATTATCTTTATCGTTGAAAAATTTTCGCAATAACATTCCGACAGTAATATTCATAATTGCCGTCGGCTATATAGTCAACAATAGTTTGAACGCATGATGTACATATATCATCATATTTTTGTCAAAATTAACAGACAGTAATATTAATATTATCAGTACAAATATCATTTATTTTTCGTTGGTATTAACCGACAGTATATAGAGTAAAATATTAATATCATTACCGTCGATTTTATTTGACAGTAAACGGTTTAAAACGAACCGTCCTTGAACCGCCATTATCGTCGGTCGTCCCCGACACTAATTACCGTTGGCTATATGGGTCCAACGGTAATAAGTTACCATCGAGGCTATGATTGTCGGTCCATTTGTTGACGGTAAGTTCGATCGAAAGCAAAAAAACCGTAAGTAATCAGGAAAAATTTCGCATGTAACTCCGACGGTAATGAGCGTTTTTCTTATAGTGTCTAGGGATCATCCATTTTTTTTTCTGATTAATAAATACAATTTATTTATCTTAGTTAAAAAAAATTAAAGTTTGTTTGGATTATCTTATTTTATTTCTAAAAGTTAATAATTTAAAATTTTGAAATAATTCTTGTAAAATTTTGTTTTTGAGTGCAAAATGATCAAAACCAAAGTCTTATTGTAACTTGAACAATTTTGCTCACTTGAAACTGGTGCTGCATGATTGAACTTTTGAAGATCCGAAGGATTTGAACTTTAAACAGTATCTGTGCTATTACTCTTTCTCACTTTCTTTGTCTCATTCACCTGCACAATGACACGCTCCTAGAACAATATTTCCTTGGACCCAGAATCTTTAATTAATTAATTACATCATTACAAAAGTGTAAACATGGATGTTTCTGGTCTTTGTTCTAATAATCGTTGACTGGAGAAATTATCACGATCTTTCAGAGTAGATTTCACACGTATTTGAGGAAAGATCCTCAAAATCAAGTAAGGAATACCGGTGATCTATAGGTGTCTCACTTTCTTATTGTGAATATGGACGAGTATGTATGTATATATGTACAATGTGGCTAATAGAACAATTTTCTGAACATCTAGGGAACAATAGACAACATTTGATTTGAGTAACCTAACAGTTTGTACGTCTCAAGAAAAATAATCACACGACCTTATGAAAAAGATATAAGGACGTGTGCAATGGCCCTCATTTGTTTCTTTGTTTGGGAATCACTGGTTCTTCAAACTGAAGAAATTAATATTCCTCAGGCTTTTTCACGTGTGTTGTCCCTTACCTCATCACTTTCTCCTACTGAGTCAGATAAAATCATGGTGTCATTCTTGTTCATCTTATCAGATTCTCCAATGGTATCTTCAGTGGCTGAATTTTCATGCTCAAAGTGATTTTCATCCATATGATTTGCTTCACTTTGCAAAAGATTCACTTCTTCTGAGCTATGATTCGGCCTGTCTAGTTCACTCATCTTGTCACTTTCCCCTCTTGATGATCCACATGAAATTGTTGATTCATTCTCATTCAAATCATTCTGTTTACCTTCAAAATCTAACATATGGTTGCTGTCAGTTTCTTCAATATTGATAAGTGGTCCCACGGTAGCCTCTTGTATCATTGATGCTTGGGATTTATCTACATTCTCTATGTGGACTTGTGAGGATGGCTGTAGCATTAGATAATTTAATGGCACCTGTTCAGTTTTTACAAGAAAAAGATTTACAATGGTCAGTGTATTGGGTACCTAATCTACTAAGATATAGTCCCTACATCTACTCATAAATGTTGCTTTTGACTTAAAAATTTTATATCGAGTAAATTTGTAAGCTAAATGATAGACAATTTATAGATAGATACATTAATTTAAGAATGTATCTGAAAGATAAAAGTAACATTTATAAGTGGTCGGAGGGAAGGAGTATCAAGTTTAAAAACTCAAATGCTTACTTTGTCGGCGAATAACTCTCTTGATTTCTCATTCATGTCCTCTGAATTCATCGTCTCAGCCGGTCTGGAGGCTCCTGCACTAGCATTGTCATCATCATTCTTTGACTTCTCTTCACATGCACCATTCATCTGGCTAGACATATTTGATTCTTGAATGGGATTCTTCGGGGGATAAATCCTCTCCTGGTCAATATCACAAAATAATGCACGAGTTAAGGCTTGAATGAATCTCCAGTTATTTTATCGTTTGAAGACCAAGTTACAACCATATCCAAGTGTGATTTTGTTTACTGAAATATGTCGTATATGTAAAACATTATTAAGATATATCCATGTGAACCAATCATATAAAATCTCGCCCTTGTATAGTGATGATCATGTGCCAAAGCTTTTAAGCATGGGAGCAGCTGTCTCCCTTAAATATATTGAAGCTAAGACATGTCAATGATTAACAATTTAACATGTTTCCTTTTTGTGGTGAGAGCACAAGGTGTTCTTAGAGTTTCAGTCCATTTGAACTACTTGCAAGACTAATGAAATAGTGAGTCAAGTCAGTTTTTTTTTAATAATGATTACTTATCTTTATTTTGCAAGGTTTTATCTTCTTTTTTTTATTCATCTCATGCATTATTTTTTCCCTCATATCTTTACATATCTTTTCTTTCATTGTTTAGAAAATAAAATATATAAAAAAAACCAACTATTTGACATACAAATATGAGGAATTTCAACTGGAGGGATGGGTTTCAGACGTGAGATTTGACACGTAGGGAATGGGGGCTAGAACTCTCCATTACAAAGGATGAAAATGATAATAATTATAATAAGATTGAAAAGCAAATTGAAAAAGTTTGAAAGGTACGCAAATGTCAACTGAAAAGAATCCAATGCTATCATCAATGTGGGAGAATATGGAAGGAGGGAGAAAATTAAGTTGCTAATAATTGTAAAAAAGTAGACATGGTAGCTCTACATATTAAAATTTCAAAAATGCTACATGTACACCCAATTTCATACACCATACATACACCATTAATAATGCACAAACTTTATTTTCACGAATGCACAAACATTACAACCTTGTAAATGATACTCTCAACTATACTTAATTAAGTGCACAAACATTACATGAGTTAAAACACAAACTTTATGTATATAAGTACGAGGTGTATGTATAGTGTATAGTTTTTGGTGTACGTGTAGCAAAACTCTTAAAATTTATATATTATAAATAGATTTGGTGTTGAAAGTGAGTTACCACACAACCAAATCATTGCCGGTCCCTAACGTAGATCAGCAAAGAAACAAGCAAAAGTTTGGTACCACAATTCACACCTGAGAATGACTGAGGTCACCGTTCTGTGATTCGATTGTTGGATCGTCCAAGAAATGCCCAACATTCTGAGGCATGGTGTGGAGCGGATCTTCATTCAGGTGCATTTCTTGATTATTGGTCGACGAGGAAGCTTTGTCTGCCACGGCCTTGTGTTGCAGCACAGACCTTGGTGAAGATGATGATGACGACGATGAACTTGAGTTGATAGGAGCTTCATCAATTGTTTCTTGTTGCACAGTTGATGCACTTTGGTCTTCATTCATTCTTGAGTTCTGATGGTTATCTTGTTCGGTAGCTGCTGAGTTATCCAAATCATTGATATCTTGTGTCTTATCTATAAAATTCTCTGTTAGGTTACACCATTCCTGTTACAAAGCAAGGACTCTATCAATTTAGTCCCTTGAGAGATTTTGGGCATCAATTTGGATATTTTAAACCCTTTGGAGGATTAATTTGAGCCTTTATAGTGTATTTTGGACTAACAACTATAATACTAGCACCAAAAATTCTCACCTCTGGCTCTTCTCTCTTAGTTTGATCATGTACTTTTTTAACATCACCAAAGATGTTATGATCGCTGCTCATTGCATGAGTTGCAACCGGGGTATCCTCAGCCATGTCGGATTTGGAGGATATGGAGCTCACATCAGCTGCATTCTCCTCATCTATGTTCTGCAAGGAATTTGGTGAGGCAATATTGTCCCTCCAATTGCTCGCCTCCGGAATATCCAACTCGCTAACTCTGCGCCGCTCCCTCGCGTGCAGCGAGGCCCCCCACATGTCTTCGCTGCCAGAAGTGACATCTCTCTCAATGTCTCCATCATATAACATGGACTCGCCATCACTAGTGGTGATGGTCCCATGGCTCTCGTCCATTGTCAACGTTGGTGAACCGACCTCAGAAAACTCTACTTGCAGGTCAGAAGCTAGGGAAAATGATGGGGTGTGACTAATGTGCCTATTGGGAAGGAACGTGCTCTCTTGGTTTTTGCCAGACAAAGGTGGGAGAGATTCATAGACTGAGCCAATGTCTCTTCCCACGTTTGTTGTCTCTGTAATAATTGTGTCTTGCTCACTTGTGTGAGAATTCTCTGCTTCATCCTCATCTTTTGTGTCTTTCATATCAGTTTCTTCCTCTTCTTCATTTAGTGGATTGGGAGATTTAAGTCCATTTTTGACGCCTTGTTTGGAGATTAATCTGCCAAACCAGTCATGGTTTCCTATACCTGCAAGAGTGAAATGTATTCAATTCCATCTTTTCTTTTGCTATTATTAACCCCAAGAAGGGAGCAAAATGAAGGAATGATAAGAAGAAAGGGAAAATATTTGGATAAAGTTCCTCGTATCCATTCCATCCAATTCTCAAATTAAATAATGACACATGGACCTTTTTCTTGAAATAAGTAACTTAAAAGTTTATAATTATAAAAAAAATAATAAGTGTCCAAGTTGGTAAGACTTCCATGTGGCGGGTTGCGGATATGATGGATGCATGCAACCTTATACCCCACAAGTATAAAGGCTGTTTTAAGGATTTGAACCTGCGACTTTCATGTCACAAGGTGATAGCTTTATTGTTGCCAATATTCAGCAGTCTTAAAAGTATACACTCGTCTCAAGAAGAATAAAAGATAGTTATTTGTCGCTATTTGAGAATTGAATAACATGAAAATGAAAATAAGGAACTTGATCCAAATTTTTTCTAAGAAGGAAGTGGTTATCACCTAGATGCCTTCTATTTCTTGGGAATGGCATCCTGTCTTGCCTTGGTTCTAATGGGAAACAAGGGAAATAGCTGAAGCTTTCATGCCGGCTGAATGCCATATCCTTTTGCTGCTGCTGGCTAGTGAACTCTTGATCAAAACTGTCCCCAGTCAGATTGGGTTTCTCCTCAAAAGGGTCATAAGGAATGTCAAAAGGGCTCCTTAAAGGTGGGGCAGAACCAGGCATCTCTATGCCATTAACCCCTTCAAAATCTTTTGGAGAACCAAATGGGTTGAATCTAGTTATAAACAATGGCGCAATTTGTCCTGGGGTAACTGATTTCACATCAATAAGGCCCTTTTCAATCCTCAACTTCAGTATCTTTCTTGCTCTTCTTCTGGCTATGAGGCTCTCCAGCCTCTTGGTCCTCTCCAACACAGCAATCCCAAGATCCATGTGGTTTCTTTGATCATCCTCTACCAATTCACCACTTCTGTTGCTACCCTCTTGTGCTTCCTTCTCCTTCTCAACCTTCATGTCTTCTATCTCTTTCTCAATACAAGCACTACCACTAGCATCATAAGTCGCCACTGTGTCCCGCATCGTTGGTTCGGAAAATAAGGCTTGCTCTATAGGAGCCTCATTTTTTTCTGGAGACGACTCATAATCTAAAGAAACCTCCCCTCTCTTAAAAGATCTAGACTCTCTAAACCTGGTGTTCTTGTTGGTGAATTCATTGTGAAACACTTCTGACAAATCCTTGGCCTTGATTTCTAAGTCACCATACACATCCAACTTCTTCCCTGTGAAGTTCCTTCTCCTACTTGTAGCATTTTGTGATGGATACCTAACAAGGAGTTTGTCTCTCCCACACCTTGCCTCAAACCTTTCATTCTCTTCCTTTTTCCCCTCCCTTTCGACATATATGAACTGGTTTTGCTCAGAACTCCAAAAGATTCTAACAAAGATGGCAGTGCATACAAGAAACGGGGAGATGTAAACCAAGAAGCTTAAAATATAAGAAAAGAATATATACAAGATGCACAAGACCATCAAAGAACTAGGAATTAGCGGATGCCTTTGTATAAAAGTGTGGCTAATCTCAGCTGAAATCTGAAGCACTCTACACAAACCAAGTTGAATGTCCTTTGAATTCAAACCCATCTTTGTTTCATTAAATGTTATGTACAAATAACAATCTATGATGGTACGTCACAATACAACAATGAAAAACTCAATGGTGGAGTGGACATATTCTAGCCATTACCAAATTCAAATGGGATTACAATCATCATAGTGATCATAAACCAATGGGATTGGCATGCTTGTTACCAATCCCTGTTGGAGAAACATTAAAAGAAAATGTGGTTTTATACCTCAAAGAGAAAAAGAAAAAATTATGTATAGACAAACACTGACTTATGATTGGATTTAGGATAGGAAGCTATTAAAAGTGGAATGTGTAAATGAAATCGTAGTTAAGAACAAATTAACCAGAAGATTAATGATGGGGTAACAAAAATGAAACATTGATGTCATTTCTAATTTAGTTCATTGAAATCATCTAGAAAATTGAAAAAACTAAAGAATGAATAACAGAGAGAAAATAGGCCACCTAATCCCCCCAAATTATGGTCAACAATGAAAAATAGTTTGACCTTCCCTCTAACTAATGGTTAACAGTTAAACTATAATTTAGTCCTCCTTTTTTAAGAAACTCTTCTGTTTGGCTGAAAATTTTACATGGCCCTTTAATGTAGGAATTTACTATGTGCTTCTCTTCCATGTTAATTTACTAACTGCAAACATGAGACAAAATGTATTTAATAACCACTTTCACATGTCAAATGTCGCACCAATGCTAACTATGTTACTAAAGCAAGGAAATGTCTTTCATCTTTACTTCTATTTTTCGTTTGTGAGTATTAGAGAGATGGTTTGTCATCATCATTTTTTGGTGGCAATCCTATCATTTTTTTTTATTGTTTAAGTATTTATTGAATAAAAAGCTCATATCTATTAGATATTGAGAATAGGTATCTTGTGCTTTTATTTTTTTCCTTTGTAGTTGTTTTGGTCTTCTCATGATTGTGTTGGTTTGTTTTGTGGTTGTTTCTTTTGTAGAGTGTTACAAATGACAAAGATGATAGGATGTATGGCTAAAAGAGATATAATACATTTGTAGCAGAGTTATAGACTGAGTTTATTGTAAGGGAACAAAAAAAAAGGAAATATTGGATTGGAAATGGAAGGAACTGACTGAAGGAACGAACGTATTTTCCATCTTTTCCCCTCTCAAAGCCTCATTTTTATAGATGGCCACTAAAATGTTACAACACATTTTTGCACAATCCAACTGTTAAATTATAACTACATATCATACTGATCATTTGTGTAAATATTTAGAAAAAATTGAACATCATTAAGAACCTCATTAAATAGTTCACATTTGTATACTTTTAAAGAAAATTAGGTTTAGCCTAGTGCAATGCGCGGAAAAAATTGAGTTACTGAAATGAATATGTTTTATGAGATTTTTGGTCGGCAACAAATAATGGCCTTCAACCATAAAAGTGTGGTTCCAAATCTTAATTCAGAAAATTGAACCTAATTCTCTTGAGGAGTGAGTTCTAGTAAGAGAATGCTTGTTTCGAAAATATGATGTTTGAAATGTAAGAACCCAAGAACAAATGCACACAATAGAGATTGACATGTGTCTTCAGAGCGGTTGAATTCCTTGAACTCTGCTCCTCATCACTCTGAAACTCCTTCCTAACTTGGGAACTTCCTATCTTTTGGCTCCAAGTAACTTCCACTCTATTTGAGTTCCAATTTTAAATCATACTTCTAACAGTTACATTTCTTGTATTATTCTGTGCAACTCTCCTTTAGTTGTCCATCAAGTCCTGTCCTTCGAAATGTTCAAGTCTTCAAATGACTTGCTTCTTCATTGGTCACTCTACGAGAAAAACATGTTTCTGTTTTAGAACATGTTTCTACGAAACTATTTTAGAGAATCATGAAACTATTTTAGAACTACATGAGACCACATGTTTTATGCATTAAATAAATTCATGTTGTATGTGTATGATTAGTTTCTTTTAATAAAAGACCATGGTTAAGGAAAGATTTTGGTGGGAGAAGACTTATGTCAAGGAAAGGTTCTGATTAAGGACAATACTTGGTACTTATGTGTGTGGTTAGTTTCTTTTAATAAAAGACCATGGTTAAGGAAAGATTTTGGTGGGAGAAGACTTATGTCAAGGAAAGGTTCTGACTAAGGACAATACTTGGTACTTAAGATGTCCATTGTGACGCACCTCTCTTAATTGGGAACCTCCCTAACCATGGGATCTTAGTTTGCCTTTATTTTTCCAAAATAAAATGTTTAATAAATATATTAAGTCATGTTATGCTATTAGTATCAGATAAAAGATTATGTTATTATGATCATGTTATGTTATGCATTTAAAAAATGTTTTAATGGGAGGGTATCTAGGATAGAACTGTAAGTCAACGACAACCTACGTTGACCCTGGTATACCTTGTATGATCGTAAAATAAAATAAGATTCATGTAGATTAGGGGCAAGATCGTAAGGCCCGGACATGGCAGCCTGTGATGCCTGTTAAAAGCATTTTACACTCTCGTCGTTTAATAATATATACTTCTTTGTAGCTTTCAGATCCTCAAGGGATCCAATTGCAGTATAGTCGGGTATAGTCGTATCCGCAGGGAGTTGCAAAAATACCGTTCTTGAGTTTGTTAATTAAACAATAAGGTGAAGGATTGGTAAATTGATTGATAGTTAAATAAACTAAATAAAGAACATAAAAGATAAATAGGCAACAAATCAGAGGTAGGTCCAGAAGCTTGTTGGGAATTGAATCCTATTATAGTTTTATGCATCCATTTACTTAGTACAACATAATTATCATTTCTTTGATTTGTCGCCACCAGTTCTTAACTTGTTCATCGCTCTCGCGCATGAAAAGATCGTCGGGTTTCCTTTATTATGCTGTCACTTTCGTGCACAAACTTAACAAAGTAGACCAGCGTTATTCCAGATGTTAAAACGACTAATAATCCTAACTCTATCTCTAGCAATTAGGTTTACCAGATGAATTGATTTAGTTCCAACTTATGATGCCACTTTCGCACGCAATCATGCACTTTGAAATCATGCTTTAGGTAGCTAGGCGAAAACAAGCATTAAGCGTAAAATCATTCAAGCAAATCATAGAAACTGATAGATTCATAATGCAAAAGTTACATGGATACAATCATACTATAATATTCATCAAAATCCCAACAACAAGAGGATTAGAATTTCATCTTACAAGAGAGTCTCAGAGACAAGGTGATGGACGCTTACCATGACACGTTCTCACGGTGTCATGACAAAGACCGCCGTGCTTCCTTGATCACTCCTGGCTCCTTCACTGGCCTCCTCCTCTTTGTTGTTAAACTGACCTAAGCTTTGAAGTACAAAAGAGAATGGAAAGGAATGAATTATGGATGGAAGAAGAGATTTTTTGAATAAATGCCTCGGCCTCCTATTTATAGGCCAAAATCTGGGGTCACCGCTGAGCAGTTAGGGCATGCCGCTGAGCGATAAGGTCTTGTCCGCTAAGCGATAAGGGTCCTTCCACTGAACGGTTTGCAGAGCAGCGGCAGCTACAGGCTGTCATGGCAGCACCGACTTTTGCAGGGCGGCGCCGTCTTTGCAGAACGGCGCCAGCTAGCATCATAAATGCGTCGGCTCCAAGTTGTAACATCTCGATTTTTTCCCTTATGAAGATTTGGCATGATAAATAAATAAAAATAAATTAATAAGATTGAAAAATTTAATCATTAACTTTAATCTTTAAAACATTAGCTAAAAATAGTAATTGGGAGATTTCGTGGACTCTTGTGAGGTCCGAATCGATTTTTGGTTACTATTGAAATTTAATTACTACTCAAGGGAGTTCGTAAAATACACTAATATGAAAATAAATTCACAAATGCCCAAGTAAAATTAAATAAGTAATAAGGAAAAATTAGTGGGTCATAACGGTATGTCCAAAATATTTTTCGGACAGTCGTACACGAAGTACCAAAACTGCGAAAGACGAAACACGATTAAACAGGATCAAAATGATACTGCGAGAGGTCATCCTAATCCCCCCTGCCACGGTTGGCAGGGATATTTCCTATATATGTATATAATATCTTATTATATGATATGATAATAATAATAAATAGTAATAATAATAATTATATAATATAATATATAAAAATCGTAACTGAGGCGGCATGGTGCACCGTCTCAGNACGATTAAATAGGATCAAAATGACACTGGGAGAGGTCATCCTAACCCCTGCCACGGTTGGCAGGGATATTTCCTATATATGTATATAATATCTTATTATATGATATGATAATAATAATAAATAGTAATAATAATAATTATATAATATAATATATAAAAATCGTAACTGAGGCGGCATGGTGCACCGTCTCAGGATACACACACATATGTGTGTGTGTCTGTGTGTGTGTGTGTGTTATGTATATTGCCTTTGAAGGCCATATCCTGAAGCTATTTACGTTTCCTTCTCTTTGCTTTCTTTGTGCGTTTTCTATCTTTCTTTGTTGTCCCATTCGTGCACTACTGTTACGCTGCCGGACGCTAGAAAAATAGTAGGAACCACCCTATTGCGATTAGGGATTTTTCTACATCACTTCTACTGTTTCTAAACTGGATTTTGAGGTGGGTAATCCTAACTTGTTCATCTCCTTGATGAATTTTATATGTTATATGTATGATATGTGAAAAACCAACTTAGTAGATTTTATGCAAAAAATATGTTTATTATGATGCTTGGACTATTTGTCATAATTTTGAGGTTAGAAAAATATAACTATATTTGTGGGTATTCCGACTACCACTATCTATGTGGTTTATTATAATGTTTTCTGTATGTTTATATGAAAATATAACATAGGAGATTTTATGTGAAAAATATGTTTGTTATGAGGAATAGATGATTTTAGCATTTTTGAGATTAGAGAAATATAACTATGTTTATGTTATTTTATGTGCTTATATTCGTGAAACTAATTTCAAAAATATTATGTGAAAATGATTTTGAATAGTTCTGGGGTTAGGAAAATATAACTGTTGATGTATGATGTGATTGGATATAATTGTTGATGTATGATTTGATTATGTGATTATGTGTTTTGGTAAAACATGCATCATGAGGATAGATCACTAGAGGGTTGTTGTTTAAGGAATGAAATGTAATGAATGAAAGATCATAATGGAATGTAGGAACAAGAGTATGATGGAAAAGATAAATGTGCATATTATCAATGTTATGAATGAATGATGATGTAAAAAGGTAAATGATGCTACGGTCCACTTCTGGCTTAGCCCAAAGGAAGGCGGCCCCTTGCCACCCGGTAAGGGGTGGAGTCATGTGTCCTCGAGGAACAGGTAGAAAAGGTAGGTCGTACACTGCCATGCGGGTCGATGGGCCCAGGGTGTACGTGGGAGTGTGACACAGGCCAAGGAATGATGATAAGTTTCATGCATGAATGGCATCGCGAACGATAGTATGCTTGAAGGGAACGCATGCATTGTTCTTCGTCACCATGCCCGAAGGGAACGCATGGGGCGTGACCAAGATGTCTGTCTGCATACATGTATATGTAGTTATGTTACGACGGTTAAGAATAGAAAGCGCGAGAACCTAGATAAGAAAGATTAGATCCCCTGATCACCTAGTAACTTAGATAAAGCTGTTTAGGATCCTAGGCAAAGATAATAATCAGTAGGAATTTAGTATGCATGATCACTTAGAGATCTCCTGAACGGCCTGGAGGATAACCGAGAAAATGAACACTAGTTAGTGCTAAGGAACCCCACTGAGGACCAAAAGTTCTCACCCCCACTCGGTTATGGATCCAGGTGGGCATAGCGAGGCGATCGACCCGAGGGACGCGTGGTAGACAACAGAGGACTACGAAGCAGAGCTAGAATAGCAGGATGTGCCTTCACGCGCCAAGGCAATAGATGTTTTGTATTATGTTATATGACTTTTCTACATTTTGTGTAAATATTTATTACTATGGCTATGTGTAATTATGCTTTGGGACCTTGGTTGTAATTATATCTATATACACCTGCTCTTCATATCCTACTGTGGTTATTAGCGACTGTTATATATTCTCTTAATCACGCACGGCTCCTACTTTATAAAATTATAATGCACATGAACGAATTTCAAATTGGTCCATATTTTTGCGTAAGAGCTATTTGCAAAGATAAAAGTACGGGCTGAAGGTAACCCGACACAACGGTTAACAACCTTGTGAGCATTGCTTACTACCATGGAAGTAAGCAGTTAGCAGGGGTGTTACACAAGTGGCGTAGTGGGTACTACCACTGAGCGGCCCAGGTATCTCGCTCAGCGGTTCTTGTCGTTTCTGCGCTGAGCGGCCTGGTGCTACCGCTGAGCGGCCTCGCTTCTGATTTTGTATTTTTCCTTCTTTTGCCTCTTTTGCCCTTTGCTTCATTCTTTGTGGGATTTCTCTTTAATTAATATGCTTGCATCCGTCTTTAGAATATATTATAAATCCTACAAAAGTGGGGAATTTAGTTAGGTAATTCATTAAAACTTAAGCAAACAGGTGCCATTTCAATAGGTAAAATTGTGTAAATTTGGCACTTATCAATGCCTAGTGTCATGTATCATGTATCATGTCATGTAGATTAGGGGTAAGATCGTAAAGCTTGGACATTTAGGAATAGTTAAACCGTAATGCTTGGATCGTCTATCGAGAGAACTCCCCAACTGATTATGATTTCAAATACTTTTATGTATTAGTTATTATTATAAAAATGTTGTATGCTNACATTTGCATGTCATGTGTTTTTCAAAGTGTCCATGTCGCTGTGCAAATAGCCTCTCGCTAAGACTCTCCCCAAAGTTCTCACCCCTTACCTCACCCTCCAGTTACAAGTTTTGAAGCAGCGTAGTAGAGCGTGGAGTTTATGGTTAGTGTAGCAGCGTTAGAATCTAAAAGTCAGTAGTTCACCTTTAGGTGAAGCTAAAGCTACCCATAGGAATTGTTAGTTTATTTTTAATTTGTAATCGAGTTATGTCTAGAATGCTCCAATTGTATACATGCAGGATCCTCAAACCAGTTGCGTATTTTATCATGTATATTTATGTTTTATGTAAAAAAGTTTATGTTTATTCAGAAAAAGAAAGGTTTTTTTTTGTTTTAAATTAAAGTTAAACTGCATATTTTTACGAAAAGCATTCCAAAGGCTTCCATAAGGGAATTAGTCCCTTGCGGGCTGTTCACGTCCCTAAGTTGGGGTGTGACAAAATCCAACGATACGAATCCGTAGTGGTGGAGGATCCAGCCGCACAAGAAGCCGAAGGAATCCCCTATTATGTTTGTCCTACCCCCCAACATTATCAGGAAATGGAAGAATCCTACAGAAAAGAGAAAGTGTGAAAGAAGAAGGAAACTTACAAGGGAAGGTGAAGGAAACTCTTCTAAATAAGGGATGAAGCTTTGTATGAGTAAAAAAGTTCTAAAATTGGGAAGAATGAGGGAGAAGGAGATTCAAAATACTTATAACTTTCCCTTCCTGGGTCAATCAATAGTTAGGATTAATCCATTCAAAGAGTCACCTTGTTAATCTTTGTTGATTGAATCAAACAAATAATAATGGTTAACGATTAAGTGCTCGCGTGAGATCATGCCATGTGGCTATACCATCATTACCATCCATCTTGTTTGAAAAATGTGCATTGGAAAAAGAAACCATCACTCCCTGAAGCACGTGCAGTGCATACAAAGGGAGTGTCTCGATATAAGGAGAAAAACCCCCTCATTAAACTTGTAGGACCCACAATTTTCAACACAAGTTTGCAAGCGACTAAGAGCTCAGAGCATGAGCTCGAGGCTCACCTAGAATGTGGTCGACCATGTCATAATAAGCTCATACTAGAACATGTCTTAGTCCGAGCTTGGGGGCTTGTGAACTGGACCAAGAATAGGTCCATGGATAAAGACTTGGGTTAGAGGCCCGATCCATCTACTTGACCTTGAGAGGGGTGGATTGTCTAGTTAGTATAGCTGACTCACACACATAAACGTAAGGAGAACCTCATGTTCAACCATGATGCCATGCCTTATCCCACTTAGGAAGTAACCTTTGTGGGCGAGAAAGAGCTTGACACATCCTTACAAACCTCGGGCATGATGATGGCATGACTTAAGCTAAATAGTCGAGGAGGTTCTATGAAGAGAACCAAGGGATCAAATCTAAGGTACACATTTTAAACCCTATAACACACCTAAAGTTATTACTGACTTAAGCATCAAAGTCTCTTGGAGGGCCCTCCTCCCAGTAACTTTGATTGGAACCAGAGCACACCTAATTCATCAGTGGCTATCATAGCCCAAGGGACACGTCACCCTACCGTTTAGGACAGAACCGACTTCAATAAAATAGTTTCATAAATACTTTCTTAAAACAATACTTTTACAAATCCTTATTTTCTAAAAATTTCTTTTAATAAAACAAATCCTTATATTTCTAAAAACATCTTTTCATAAAACAAATCCTTATTTTTCTAAAAATGTTGAAAAACACTAAAAATAAATTATGCTTATAAAATATGAACATAACACAATGACTAAAATAAACCATGAGCAATAACCCACTCACCTAGAGTTGTCGGAGATTGATTGTCATTACTTGTGAAATTCAGTAGAAACTCGAACGATACCACCGACTAACTTAGGACACTGAGACTCCTAGGCTTGGACACCTTATGTGAAGTCATTGCTTTCCCATGACATGAAAATATTAAACTAGAGTAAATAATCCCATTAGAAGCAAAACCTTCAAAGCTCTTGAGTGAATTAACAAATTTAAACACTATGGGAAATGTTCTATTTATAGGGGAAGCTACCACATTCACATCATAGCTTAATGTAGGACTAAAATATCACACAAAACTCCTCTACTTTTTTTTTTTAAACTAAATCTAAAATAGATTACTAACCAATTTTAAAATCAAGATAATAGAAAATCAATTATTTCAAAATTTTAAAATTAGCCTATTAATTAGTGAAACATTATTTTATTTCTAAATTATCTCATTTAAAATTTTAAGCATCTAATATGATTTTATTTCTTATCTCCTATTTAAATTTTAAAATATGAAAACAAAATCTCATGACATCTTAAACTAAAATAAAATATAAGAAAAACCAGGCATTAGACTTTTAATCACCTCAAGAACCATTGGTGAACTAATACTTAAAAATGAACTGATGTATGCTATCACGATTTCATAATACTTACCGAGGTGACTAACAACGATGCGATGCCACAACGATGCGATGCGACTTAGTGTACAACCCACTAAGGAAACATAGTTTTCTTATCCCACATTCTCCCATGTCAATTGTTAGATGGCGAACTGAATGAACGATATCCCACGACAAATGGCACCGAGGGAGGAGAACACTTAGGATCCCTCCACAAGACCCTTGAGCGTTTAGGATAGGGGCCAAACCCCCGGGTTACATGTTCTCCTCAACCTCCCATACTTTGATGCAAGATTCTACTGTTGCACCCTCGGTTGGATCTCCACCTGAGGACATCTTCATTAGCAACAACGAGGAAGAGGAATCCTATTTCCTCTACATTGTTAGTGACAATGACGAGGATTGGCACACTGGAGAGATGCTTAAGATGGTCATTGAGGGGAGGGAATCCTCTATCCCAGCATCCTTACCAGGACCCTTATGTCGATCTGTTTTCCTTAGCACCATCGATGACCTCCTTCGTCGCAAGGCATGAGCAACCAGAGGAACTGCGAGGAAGAAGGACGTCAGGAGTTAGTAATAAAATTTCCCCCAACTATCTTACTTTTAGTCATTTATTTTTCTATTTATCTTATTTTTAATAGTATTTTGTACATATCGAAGCATGTTGGTCGTGCTAGACTGCTAGGTACATGGGATCTTTGTATGACCTTGACTTTTCACATGGAACCTTTATGGTCTGTAGTTTGAGATGATTTATGAAATGATGTCATATTACTTATGTTACCACTACTGTTATTATGTGTATCTCTCTCTATTACTATCGTCATTTTTCGTTATTGATCGAACGACATCAATCATGTTTTAATTCTACGACAAGTAAAGGCTCATGTTTTAAAGTATTTGACAAAAGTTCAAAATTCCACTATTTTCCAAGTAAACTATTTCATAAGGGTCAATATTAACCAGATGTTAAGCTAGAATGTAGCAACTAATTAAGCTATAAAACAACTTAAGTGTATTATGAGAATTAGGATGTTACAAACAGACTCTGAATGAAGGTCCAGTCCACCACGTCCTCAGCACTCCAAGTGTGGCTGATAAGCTCCAAATAATCATTCCCTACATTTAAATGTGGAGGATCTCGACGATTAGAGGAGAAGAAGGGGGATCCCCTGATACTCGAAACCGTCCACCCTTAGGTGCTAAGGAGAAGACCTAGTTGGACACCACTATATATATGATTGCCCATCCTTGAGTCAAAGTATGCTATCAACCCTAAACACCCACATCTCACAACTATGTTTTGACTTGAGCGTTAGAATGTCTTCTAGGTCCACCCCAGGTATCGTACTAGCCAGGAAGGGCTCAGACTGATGAGGAAGGAGATCAACAACCCCTGGACATGTCACCTCGTGTTCACAGGTTAGAACAACAAATGATACTATTGATAAGGAAAAACTTATATTTAATAAAAGAATATGTAAATTGGATTCCAGCTAATATGATTATCGATGTAGTAGGTAATATGAATTAGGGATGTCAATTGGTTGATTGGGGAAGTAGTAATACCCCCCTCCATCTCCAATATCCGTCGTGGATAAAAATTTACTCCCATCACCACTCCTCCACCGTGGGTAGAAATTCTCCACCATTCCTATCCCCACCGGATATTCACATCCCCATGAGTATCCACGGTAATTCTAAAAGAAATATTTTTAATGATAAAAAATAATAAAAAAGTGCTTAATTCACTCAAAAATTGATTTACTCTTGGCTTTGTTATGACCATTATTAAGATTTAAGAACAATCATGGAAAGCTATACGTTGCGGTTTCGAGAGTGAAGACAAAAAGTGGTTCAACAATGATGATCTTAAATGAAAATGATGCTTTAGTGAATTTAAAGAAGGAGAAGGGTATTTAACCACAACTTAAAACATTATTTCTATAATTCGTACTTAATTTCATATACCTTTGTGCATGACGGATCAATGATGCGATGGTGGAAGTGGCAGGCGGTAAAGAGGGTGCGTTGAGGGTGGGGTGCTACTTGGCTGATGAGTAGCGGTCAATGACAGAAATGTTAGACCCTTAGGAGGCATTTAATACATTGCCTCCAAGATTACCTTTTAGAAAGATTACCCCTTTTAAATTGATGGTAATGTTACATTAATGTGTTTGGTATGCACATGTAATGTAATTTATAATTTACATTATGTTATTTAGCATATAAAAAGATTACGAGATAATGCACATTATTATTGTTGTTGTTGTCATCATCACTATTATTACTTTTATTATTATTATTTCTATTTATTATTATTTATGATTACTTGGAGGTGGTAATCTAGATAGAGACTCCATGGAGGTTATCCACATTACTACTTGAAGGCAATGTGGATTACTTGGGTAATCTAGATTACTGGCAATCTTGTGCACTAAATAAGTCAATGTGAATTACTAGGTAATTTAAAAGTTAGGTTATTGGTAATCTAAATAGATTACCTCATACTAAATGCCCCCTTAGAGTATGTCTTAGAGTCTTGAGTTACTATTATAGTTTCCACTTTTCTTTTTAGGTGGAGGTTTTTTTTTTTTCCTGNTTTTTATTAAAATAATATAAATATATAATAAATATGAAATTACTTAATTATTCATTGAATTGTATCCGTTCGAACAGATAATATGTTCCTATTTCTATCCCTATCTCTCCCATGGAGAAATTTTTTTCACATTTGAGAATCTATGCAAATATCAATGAGATTGGATATCCATTGTCACCCTAAGTATAAATTTCTATAGGCACTCAGAGTCTAAAAACTAATGTAAAAAATTAAATTATTAAAATCAAATTAATGTCAATATTATTTTGAGGACTAAACTAACATCAACTTTAAAATTTGGGTAAATTACACAAATCACTCTTGAGGTTTGTCAAAATTTTACTTCTCTTAAAACTATGTGCAAAATTGCACTCAACCCCTATTTTTCTTTATGAATGATTACTAATAATCAATTAAGTTTCTATTTTCATTTCTTTTTTTTTGTATTTTCTGATAGGTTAGTTAAAACAACAAAACCAATAAAATCTTTTATCTTGTTTTTCTTTTTTGTGTTCACTATTTTCTTCACGAAATTTTGACATAGAAAATGATGTTATTATTTTTAACTGTTTTCACTATTTTCTTTACAAACTTTTGAAAACAAAAAATATATGAAATGAAAACAAAAACTCATCAGATCATTAGTGATAAGACGTAATGGAAAAAATGGGACAAAATATAATTTCCCACCTAATTTAAAGGTAAGTATAATTTTAACAATTTGTAAGGATAGTTAGTGCATTTTATACTTAAAATTTTAAGAATATAAAATTGATATTTTACGAAAAACAAATAAATGAATTGCTGATTTGCACGGGACCCTTCCATGTAAAGCAACAAGTCGAAGGCCCACCACATCCACCTCTCATTGCCTTACACGCCTGAACAATCCCAACCTCGCCCCCTTAAAACACCCCACGCACAAAACCAGTGCCACGAACTTCCCAAAACCATCATCCGAACTAAAAAATATAAAATAAGAAGTTAAACAAATAAAAAATCAGCGTCGACAGTCCAGATCGTCAAACTCACCCCAATCCAACGGTCCTCCTTCCCCGTTGAATCACCCTTCTCTTTTCTCTCTCTCTCTCTCCCTTCTCTTAGCCACCATTGGCACTGGATAGATAATCTCTGAAAGCTCACCCATATAAATTATAAATTATAAGCGCGCACACACACACACACTCTTCCATACATGGGCGCAAAACACCAACAGTATTCAAAGTTTTGATTATTACGTTATTTGTGGTCTCTCCTTCTTATCTCTTTCTTCTATATTGCAAATGTCTGCGTTGGAATCCTTATCGCCCTTAACGCACACCCAACTCTACTTGAACTCCGACTCCAATTTCCACCGCTGGCGGAGGCACCCGACGACGTCGTTTCGCCACACCTCGTCCTCGACTACAACGCGTTTCGCTCACAATTCCACGCAATCTAGGGTTCCGAGGCAGGCGAATTTTACGAGCGATTCGTTCCGTTTCGATCTTTGGGGAGCTTTCAAGAGGGGCTATTACGGTTGCGGGACCAGGATTAGGGCTAGCAGCGGCCAGGAGAGCGATTCGACTGCGGATTCCGGCGGCGAAGAGAAGAGCGGCGACGGCGACAAGGGGTCCCCGGCGGGGTCGGGTTCGAACCGGAGGAAGGAGAAGCAGCAGGGGAAGGGAGGGTGGTGGTGGTGGTGGTTGGGCTCCAAGGGTGGTGGCGGTGGCGGCAGCGGCAGCGGCGGGAAGTGGCGGTGGCAGCCTATAGTGCAGGCTCAGGAGATTGGGGTTCTGCTCCTGCAATTGGGGATTGTGGTGTTCGTGATGAGGTTGCTCAGGCCCGGGATTCCCTTACCTGGTTCCGAACCTAGGACCGCCACCACTTTCGTGAGCGTGCCGTACAGCGAGTTCCTGAGCAAGATTAACAGTGACCAGGTTCAGAAGGTGGAGGTTGATGGGGTGCACATCATGTTCAAGTTGAAGCCTGAGGTTGGAAGTGTTAGTGGCCAGGATGTTTCTGGTGAAGTTGCTTCTGCTTCTTCTTCTGGAGGAGGGAGTAAATTGTTGCAGCAGGAGTCCGAGTCTTTGGTTAAGAGTGTTGCCCCAACCAAGAGGATTGTTTACACCACCACGAGGCCGAGTGATATTAGGACTCCCTATGAGAAGATGCTGGAGAATCAGGTGGAGTTCGGTTCACCAGATAAGCGGTCTGGGGGGTTCTTTAACTCTGCGCTGGTAAGTGAGTTGATATGCCTCGAGCCTTGTTATGTTGGTATGTACCTCAACTAAATTTAGTTAGGATTGTTAGAGGTTGGTGTTGGGGTTTAGGCTGGTGTGTTGGGGTTTAATAGATATATTCGAATATGTTCAATTATTTAGAGCAAAGCTTCTGAGACCCGTAAAAAATGTGTATGCGTGATGAAGCTGGGACTAAAGGCTATTTCCTTAAGTCTTCCATATTTACGGAAGGGGCCATTCTCGATAAATTAGTCTGCATGATTTATATAGAATTAGACACTATAGGTTTTGTTTGCACCATGCAAGTTGAGAAAGTAATTTCTAGAAGAATTAATACTTTTAGTGTTTAGTACTTTAGTAGAATTTACATTGGCTTTGTGAGGTTAATCTGCTTACAGTAACAGAAAACCCTTCACATTTGTTAAATATGCTATGTGTAATCAGTGATTGCGTTTCTTTCTCTTTTAGTAGTATCCTGTTTTCATTTATATTTGCTATAATGTATTAGTGTCTTAGTGGTATTAGATATTCAGTTTCCTATTCCAGTTCAATATAGATTTCCTTGGTTGTGGACTAGTCTACATAATGTGACATGCTGGTTTCACTCTTATGTTCGCAGATAGCCATGTTTTATGTTGCTGTGCTTGCAGGCCTCCTCCATCGATTCCCTGTAAGCTTTTCTCAGGTGAGCTTGTTTTCTTTCCCTCTTTCAATTTTCTTAGGCCTTCTTACTGGGCTTATGTTATCCTACTCTTAGACTATATGTTTTCTCAGTAATTGTATGCTATGTGCAGCATACAGCTGGACAGATTAGAAACCGCAAATCAGGAACTTCTCCTGGTACAAAGTCATCTGAACAAGGTGAAACAATCACTTTTGCTGATGTTGCTGGTGTTGATGAGGCTAAGGAGGAGTTAGAAGAGATTGTGGTAGGCTTGCCTCTCTTCAACTCATTTTCATCACTTAACAGTCTGTAGGGGGTATAAGAAGCTTTCTTTTATACAATTAGCCCTCCATTTTCATTTTGAGTTCTTCTGGTGATGTAGGAAAGTAATTTTTTATTATGCTGATGTTCATTTGCCAGGAATTTCTTCGAAATCCAGATAGATATATACGGCTTGGAGCGCGTCCTCCTCGGGGTGTTCTCTTGGTGAGTCATAGCTTTAGATATCTGATAAGATACATATGAACTCATGATCCCAGGGTTAAAGCATTTGACAGTCTGCCACAAAATACTATGTAGTTGTGGATATTTGACTGGGGAAGGGTTCAAATATGTGAAACTTCTATTGGAAATCTTTAGGGCTTAAATCGAGCGGAGTTGTCTACTGTATTATATGAACAATCCTTTCTCATAGTAACATTTGAGCTTGTTCATACATAGAGTATTTATAGCTAACCTTTGTGTTTTGTATTTTATTTAGTTTGAGAAGTAGGTAGTAAATGCCTGTTGGTTTATCTTACAGGTAGGTCTTCCTGGGACAGGTAAGACTCTACTAGCAAAGGCCGTGGCTGGGGAAGCTGATGTACCATTTATAAGTTGTTCTGCTAGTGAGTTTGTAGAGCTGTATGTTGGCATGGGTGCTTCCCGTGTGAGAGATCTCTTTGCAAGAGCAAAGAAGGAGGCTCCATCCATCATATTTATTGATGAGGTATGAATATGTATGTTTTTAGTAGGATGATTTGATTCAATATCTTCTTTTTAATGTTCAACCGATCAAACCTTTTGCAGATAGATGCTGTGGCTAAAAGTCGTGATGGTAAATTTCGCATTGTCAGCAATGATGAACGAGAACAAACCTTGAATCAGTTGCTCACTGTTAGGATTCCTTTGATGTTATTTATATCTTGTCATTCTGGGAGGACAAAAAACCATCTCACAATGAGGTTAATGCGTTATAAATTGCATTGCAGGAGATGGATGGGTTTGACAGCAATTCTGCAGTGATTGTTCTTGGAGCTACTAATCGCTCAGATGTCTTGGACCCTGCACTCCGCCGACCAGGAAGATTTGATCGTGTAGTTATGGTCCGTATTACAGTTATAGTGCATACCTCTAGTTTTAATACTGATAATGAAAACAGCATTCTTGACTTTGAATATATTTAGCAAAAGTGCCTTATTCATGTCCCCATAAATATCTCTTTAGGTGGAAGCACCGGACAGGATTGGACGAGAATCTATTCTAAAAGTACATGCTTCCAAGAAAGAACTTCCTTTAGCCAAGGATGTAAACCTTGCCGACATTGCATCTATGACCACTGGTTTCACAGGGTAACTTTGCTGTTACATCTGTACTTTTTCCCCCTTTAAATTCATTGAGATAATTGGAATTTTGATCTGACACATGGCTCCTCAAATAATTAAAGAGCGGACCTTGCAAACCTTGTAAACGAGGCCGCCTTACTGGCAGGAAGGCAGAATAAAGTTGTTGTGGAGAAATTTGATTTCATCCATGCTGTGGAGAGATCAATAGCTGTAAGTCAATCTCTCGTGGTAGATGCTCATTTATCACCTTATACATGTAGTTTGGTCAGATTTTTCTATCTGTCACCTAAGAACATGTGAAATTGAAAATTTCAGTTTTGTAAATGCGACTCCAATTTGTCAATTGCAGAGAAAATGAATCAATTTACTTGTTTCAGGGCATAGAGAAGAAGACTGCCAAGTTGCAAGGAAGTGAGAAAGCTGTAGTCGCACGACATGAAGCTGGTCATGCTGTAGTAGGCACTGCAGTTGCAAATCTTCTTCCTGGACAGCCTCGTGTTGAGGTAAACCATGAAAGATCCTCAATTCTTCGTTATTCACGTGCCATTGCAATTACAGATATGCAGATTATGCTTGTACATTTATATGTTGTGATTGATATTGATTTGTTTTTTGGAATTAACATGATATTTGGATCTATTTATGCTCTACAGATTATTTTGATAGTGATGATTTCTAATTCGTTTTTGTTCAAAAAAACTGATTTCTGATTCAGAGGCTTTGACTATGATGCTGTTAATTTTGTGGATTGTGACAACAGTTTGTTTCTAATGTGTGGGGGCAATGAAGGGTATGGGCATTTTTCGTATTTAGTTTTTATTTCTCTTTTTTTATGGTTGGAATAGATTTATCATGTGTGATATTCACTCACTCAGAAAATTAAATTGTATGTGCATCTATTGCGGCTCATATTATTCTCACTACTCTCAAAAGGTTGCCCTGCAGTTTGTTAATACATTAGTATTGTAATTGTATTGTGTGCATCTATTGTCACTCCTCTCTAAACTTCTCATTTTATTTCTCAAAAAACTTATTAAAAAGTAGCACGTTATTTCTTGTCAAACTGGTTAGTCTTATATTTATGCAAATCATTCTCATTAATTTTAATGATTATTTAATTTTTGAAAATTATTTTTTTTAATGCTTTTAAACTCCATATTAACTTAGCCATTCTCACTGTTGTGGTATGTTTCTCGTTTTTCTTTTTTTTTTTTTTTTACATTTTTACTTTATTTTTTCTTTTCTATAAAGCACACTAAAGTCATCTATTTTATGGGTACATAGGTGGTAATAAGGTTTGAACCTATGATCTCATGGATATTACCCAAGCCCTTCACCACTAGACCATTCCTAGTGGCTTACCCTTAACTCATCTAATCAATAAGAAAATAATAATAGAAAACCAACTGAAGGAAAAATATGTGGGTGCCACTTAAATCCATTCTTGGAGGATAAATTAAATTAGCATCTCAACATGATTTCTTCAAATAAAAAACCCAAACTTTTTATGCTTTAGTGTGGGTTCTAGTGGTAGATACTAGATAGCAAAACTAAAATTGCACAAATCCAAAGTATTGATAAAGAAAAAAATTGGAAATTTTTGTTATCTGTATATTAAGAATTTCTTTTGGATTATTCAGCGCTTTCCTGTCCTGTGTATGTTATCAGAAACTGAGTATATTGCCAAGGTCAGGAGGGGCTTTGGGCTTTACTTATACTCCCCCCACAAATGAGGACAGATACTTGCTTTTCATTGATGAGTTGCGTGGCCGCCTGGTGACCCTTCTTGGAGGACGTGCTGCAGAAGAAGTGGTTTATTCTGGTCGAGTATCGACAGGTGCACTTGATGACATACGGAGAGCAACTGACATGGCGTACAAAGCTATTGCTGAATATGGTCTTAATGAGACGATAGGCCCTGTGTCAATTGCCACCCTATCTAATGGTGGACTTGATGAGTCTGGGGGATCAGCTCCTTGGGGAAGGGATCAGGTCCAGCAGCTATTTAACTTACACATTTTTTCCTATTCAATTTCTTTTGTATGCTTATTATAATCTGTATGCAACAGGGACAGCTTGTTGACCTCGTTCAAAGAGAGGTGAAAACATTGTTACAGTCTGCGCTGGATGTGTCTCTTTCCATTGTGCGAGCTAATCCTACTGTCTTGGAGGGTCTTGGTGCTCATTTGGAAGGTAAATGCACCAGCTGTATTTTATCTTCTATATGGTGGTTGGGTGAAGGGTTTGCGATGATTGCTGAAAAGTTATCAATGAAATATCCTTTTTAGTGGATAATATAAATGTTTCGGATTAAGGCTTGACTATTAAAAAAAATATAAAAACGGTCTTATACTTTGAATGTTAAGACTAAAACACTTTGGGTATCATTGTAGTGAATAGAACTTTCCCAGTGAGAGGAAAATATATAACTACCAGTATGATTTATGCTCGATATACTTTTTTTTCTTTGAATATGTTCAGGCTGGTTGTGCATGCTTTATATTTGATGTGTATTGCTAAATTTACAGTTGCTTGCTTGGAGGCAGGGCGCTACTATTAGGGTTTTTTTGTATGTTTTTATGTACACAGATTGCTAGAGTAATTTTATGAGCAAGCTATATCCAAATATGTTTGTTGATGCAGCCTTTACCTTTCACCAATAGCTAATTTGAAAAGAACAATTTTCTAGGTGTAATACATGCATTCCTTGTTTGTATTTGTTAAATACTGTTTTGTTTGTTACTTGTAATTGCGTAAATTAATTAGACTGCAGATTTAAGTTTGGACTTCATTCCACTCTGAATATAATTCAATATATAATTCAATGATCATCTGGGATAAGGCGTAGTTGTTCTTACTGTTTATAATTCAATGACCATGTGAAAGGACTTTTAATGAAGTTGGGACGTGAACATCATGTGCTTCTGTTAAGCGTATATAGATATTTATGATGTTGAACTGCTGTTTTGGCGAGACTTGGTGTGCTAATAATGCTTATTCTTCAGAAAAGGAGAAAGTAGAAGGTGAAGAGCTACAGAAGTGGCTAAGACTGGTTGTTGCACCAACGGAGCTTGCAATTTTTATCAAAGGCAAGCAAGAATCTCTTGTCCCGTTGCAGACAGGTTCATGAACAGCTAAGAGCTTGTCTATTATGCTACCAATGTGAAGTGAGACCTGAGGTATGAATTTTGACGCCATTTGGCTGAATCCACCAGTGGAAGTTATATCTCAAATAGCATGAGCTCACCCTTGCAACATTGTATATTCCTGTAAGGTGAATTTTGGCATCATTTTTTAACACATAGCCAGCTGTTATTTGTGTTAACTCTCAATTCACTCAACCAAAGCCACAGGGAAAAAGAAAGATGAGCATATACATACATTAGTGCCTTTCTTAAAGGGTTTCATAAATCCTAACTGATGCCCCTTTAACTACATACGTACTGGTATTTGAATTTGTTGTATATTGACTATGATTTCAGTGAAGATGTGGCTAGCTGTCTGAAAATGTAATTTATAGATAGTTGTATACATTGTGATTCTGTGAAATATAGGACTGCTATGTGTAATACAAAAATATTGCATCCAAATTTCAAGTAAACATGGATAGTAAACGTTTCCGAATTCTCCCCGTCGAAACTGGTCCATCTTGAATCAACTGCTGTTGTGTTTGGGATACATCTTTCAGATTTGCTGTCAAATGTGCACAATTTTGTGTCTAAACCTTGACTTTTCTTGAGGTTGGCAATGCTGTCATGTTAGTTCACAGGTTATGAAAATGCACCTCATGATCCCTAAAATTTTCAAAACTCAATCAAATTAGTCTCTAAGAATAAATAACTTGACCAATGTCAAGGGATTGATTTGATTGATTTTTAGAAACTTTAAGGACCAAATGATGCATTTCCATAACGTGACGAGTAACATGACTAATGTTAACTCTAAGGGACTAAAGTGAAGGCTTGCTTCAAATTTTGTAATGGGTAATACTATCAGATGGAGGCTACCATGTGGGTAGGAAGATGTAAGGATTTTTGTTGTCCACATGGGTGGAAGGAAAAAGGGGAGGTGGAATGACCCCCATCTTTTATTTGAGTATGCATAATAATCTGATCACATTGGCATCTTTCACAACCAGTAAAGCAAGCAGCGACTAGAGTAAACTGTTTGTCCAGCCCGTTTGTCCGGGTGTGAATGATTTGTGATGAACTTGTGTTCATGCTAGCAGGTTGTGATATTTTGAAGGGAGAACAAAAATATCTCGTGTTCTCTGAATGCAACACTTTTGTACTTTTTTGCTGGAGAAAGAGCACTGTGATACTAACCCTGCACCGTGCTTTCTAGTGGACTATTGTTCTATGTGGCTGAGATTCTTTTGAAAGCCTTGTTGTCATATTCATGTCATTGTAAGTCCTACTTGTAAGAAGCTCGTACAATCAAATCGTCAAGAGGAGAAACATATTAATGTACAGCTACCTGGCTCTGGTGGTGTTAAGAGAAAAAATTGAAAAATAAAAGCCATTTATTATTATCTAGAGGAGTTGAAAATCACAGGAAAAAAACATTGCGAGCTCTTCTTCTCATGAGCATTTTGGATTGGTAAATGATAGGATTACAACTTAACTCTTTGACAACAACACTCTCAGGTGGATTTCACTATGGTGAGCTCTACTCCTATCTAAGTGAATAAATGTTATTTATATTCATTTTGAGTAGGATTACCAAGTTAACTTATTGATCAATCATCAATGATCATTAGGTGAGATTTAATGAGATGTATGTCTTATTAAAATCTTATTCAATGGTAAATAATGAGTGAGTTGACATGGTTTTTAACATAAAATGAGTTCATATAACTCACTTTATAGTTATGTTTAGTACCAAGACAGGATAGAGGATAAATTTTTTTTTTATGAGGGGACATAAAATGAGGGCTTGGAGGGACAACAATTTTCTATCTTTGTGTCTTTTTATCTTGTCTCTAGTAGCAAACGTAAGTCATGTAAGTGAGATTGTCTAAGAATTGTCAAATTGAGTTGTCATTCTAGTAGAACTCTTCTACGTTTTATAGTATGTGTACCGTAAATAACGAAAGTAAAGTTGGGTCTCTGATCTTGCTAGGGAACTTAGCAAGTGTTGAGAATGTTCAAACAGAAATTTGGCTAGTATTAAGAATGGGGTAAAATAAGCTTTAATTAGATTTAGTAGAGTCATGTTGAGTACTTGAATTTATATTTAGCGTGCTCTTGAACTTCAAATTATAGTTTTAAAGTAAATAAAACGTTTTTTTTTTAATTAGATCAAAGCACGGCTTACAAGTTATAAATCAAATGTACTCTATCTATTACTGCCATATACAAGCGAATTGTGCTTTTTGGTTACATTAGAGGCCTAAGCCTAGAAACAAAACAAAACTAGAAACACATTGAACAATGATTGGGAAATCTAATAAATTAAAATACTCACTTTAATGAATAACATTTGACATTTCTATGAACAAAATAAAAAAAATACCAAATTTCATTCATAAGATTAGGTATAAGTTGATAAGTTACGTCTCTGAATTGAAGTATTTTTCAAAGATATTATCATCATTGTTGTTCCTAAATTGATGCCTAAATTATATTTTTCTCTCCCCCCGGAAAAACTCACTCTCCTCCTCAAACAAATGAAAGTAAAGTACACTATAATCCTTATTCATATTTATGACCAACATATCTTTCACAAATAATTTTATACATATTAAAAATTTTCTAACAAAATAAAAACTATAGCTAATAATAACATAATAATATTGATACATGATTATGATATTTATATAACATTGTTCTATTAAAAGAATAAATTATTAATTAAGTATTAACGATTTATGATAATTTAAAAAAATTACAAATTGATTTTATAATTTCTTTTCAGATGTAAAAAAATATGATTTTAAAATAGTAATATATAATAATAATATACATTAATATTTTTAAACTAATTGTTAAGAAAATAATTAATATTTTCTTTTAAAATTATCATAATATTTTTATTAATAAATTATTTTATTAATTGAATAATTTTTACATGTTTATCACAACCTAATTTGTTTTATTAATAGTTATCATAATCTATACTACTATATAATGGTATTGGAGAATTTTAACTACCTTCAGTCACAAATTTTTTACTTCCGTTTTATCCCAAAAAAATTTATAACTTCTCAATCTAACTGTTAAAAATTCGCTACACCCGCTTCCCACTTCCCACTTCCCACATTTCACATTTCACATTTCACATTTCATCCTCTTCAAAAACAATTTTTTCATTTAACCAATCTCTTTCAATTCAATCCTTCTCTTCCTCTTATTCTACCAAAAAGTAAAGAAGGATTGACATAGACAAAATGCCTACCCTCTAGTTATGGTTATGCATAAATATTTTTATATTATTATTAATTAGATTATTTTTCTTTGTTAAAATTGTTTTAATGTGTATAATTATTTGTGAAGGATATTTTGGTAAAATAAAAATGAAAAAAAATTAAAATTGTAGCATACTTTTTTTTATGAGTAGTTACATCTCCTCTTGAGAGGCGGGTCCACGTGACACGTCACGTCCGCGACGTAAACTGACACGTCATCATCGTCAACCCCCAAACATCCACAGGGACCAAAATCAAACTTCCAAAATATACAGGGACTAAAATCTCTACTGAGGGACTTAAACCAAACTTCTCATTTTATAGGAACAAAAAACTTAATTAACCCTATTCACAAATTATCACCTATGATGGGATAAATTCTATCAATATCAATGATGAGAAAAATTTAAAAGAAGATGCAGTGGTCATGGGAAGAAGATAAACTCCTGATCAGTGCGTGATTGAATATCTCAATAGATCCTATTATCAGTACTGGCCAAATGACCGAGACATTTTAGAAGCAGGTCCATGCTTATTGAGAGGAAAACAAAACTAACTTGAACACAAGTGGGGTGGATGGATTGAAGAAACAATGACATTTGATAAACCAGATCATTCAAAAATTCTGTGATTGCTTTGATTTAGCGTATTAACAATGTAGACATAATGCATTTGATTCAAGACATCTATAAGGATAACATTGAGAGGAAGAAACCTTTTCAACTTTTGAACAATTGGGATTTGTCAAGACAAAACAAAAATGGAGGTCTTAAACAGATGATCTTGGAGGTTCGAAGAGAACAAAAAAGCATGCCTCTAGAGGTGTATAGTAACAAACTCTTTTTATTATAACCAAACAAAATTAAAACTTAAAATTTAGAAGAGAAGGGAAGAGACGTATGAAAATTTTCAAATTGAGATTGATGCATATTGTGATCCAATCATGTGTGTTATATGAGAGATGATAAAACTTTCTAACTATTTAATCTGATTATCCTCCTAACAACTCATATGAATGTTATTTGGCAATACAACTCCATTTTCTTTCGATTTTGCCCCTCAAATTTGCCAAGTGTCTTCATTAGACTATTAGGAGGATAATTAAGCTAAATAAGTAGGAGACTCAAACATTATTTGTTGTTATATAAGAGAATTTTGAAACAATGAAAGCAAGACTCAAATATTTTTACTTTTGTGGCATCACATATTCAATCACTTTTATTCATACTAGCGGGATTGACAGACACTTTGGGCCTACCAAGCCAGAATCACTATTGTGGTAGCGTCTCCTGCCATGCGGTGCCTGTCTACACAGTGGCAAGCGATGGTCGTGATTGGAGTGATGGCGGGAGCTGTTGGAACGGGTCACGTTGAGCGTCTTGGTCTTGTTGTCGAGGTTAATGAAGTCAAGGTGCTTGGAAAGTTTGAATGATTGCAATAAAATAAAAGAAAACAAAATAAAACCCAAATGGCAAAGGATCATGACAAGGATGGGTAAATGTGAAATCGTGGGGAAGTTAATAGAGTGGTAAAGAGTGCAGAGAGTAATATTGGTAATTTTCTATAAAAAAAAAGATGCCATACATTATAAGATGAAATGATTATATTGTATGATAATAGATAGGCGAGTTACGAGTACAATTTTGTGGTAATGGTATATTTTGAATAATTTATAATGTGGTTAAAAGCGGTTGAAACACTCCAAATGTTATATAAAGGTAAAGAATTAATTTAATAAATAAAATAGAAGATGTTAGTGGGTTGAGTGGAATATATATATATATATATATATA